>PVIU01002987.1:29339-156437 GCA_004026605.1 Ondatra zibethicus | reverse complement strand
TTTTCTAGGGTATCTTTGAGGAATTTATTCATTTCTTCTAACTTTTTGTTAGTTTTCTCATCCCTTTCTTCAAAGGAGTTTTTCACCTCTTCTTTAAAGGTCTCTATCACTTTCATAAAGTTATGTTTAAAGTCGATTTCTTCTACTTCTTCTGGGTTAGGTTGCTCAGGTTTTCCTGTTGAGTACTCGTTGGTTTCTGGTGTTATCATGTTGCTTTTCAGGTTGTTGGAGGAATTCTTGGATTGACGCCTACCCATCTCTTCCTTTGATTTCAGTCAGGGGAGTCTCAGTGGGTGGGGACCTCCCAGCACTTGTACACACTCACCCCTCTGGATAGCTGATCTCAGTGCAGGAAGAGGAAGTCCCATCTGGACTTCTGATCCTTCTGGACCTCCAATCTCGGCACAGGAAGAGAGATTCCTGGGGTTCCAAGGCCCCACAGAGGAAAGGGCAATCTTGCGGGGGGGGGGTGCAGGGTTGTGTGGAACAAAGAGGCCCGTTGGGACCTTACCGCCAGGTGCACACAACTTTACCAGTCTGCGCCTCGATCTCAGCACAAGAAGAGAAAGTTCTGTGGTTCCAATGCCCCACAGAGGAAAGGGCAATCTTGCAGGGGGATGGTGCAGGGTCCTGTGGATCAAAGAGGCCCATGGGGACCTTACTGCCAGGCACGCACAATCTTATCAGTGTGAGCCTCCGATCTCAGCACAGGAAGAGAGAGTGCTGGGGTTTCAAAGCCCCACAGAGGAAAGGGCAATCTTGCAGGGGGGATGCAGGGTCATGTGGATCAAAGAGGCCCGCAGGGACCTTACCACCAGGCGGGCACAGCCTTACCAGTGTGTGCCTCCGATCTCAGCACAGGAAGAGAGAGTGCTGGGGTTTCAAAGCCCCACAGAGGAATGAGCAATCTTGCAGGGGGATGCAGGGTCGTGTGGAACAAAGAGGCCCACGGGGACCTTACCGCCAGGTGGGCACAGCCTTCCCAGTGTGTGCCTCCAATCTCCCAGTATACCACTTTTTAATTGGATTATTTAGGATTTTAATGTCTAATTTCTTGAGTTCTTTCTATATTTTGGAGATCAGTCCTTTGTCTGATGTGGGGTTGGTGAAGATTTTTTCCCTTTCAGTAGGCTGCCTTTTTGTCTTATTGACTGTGTCCTTTGCTTTACAGAAGCTTCTCAGTCCCATTTGTTTATTGATACTCTTATTTTCTGTGCTCCTAGGGCTATATTTAGGAAGTGGTCTCCTGTGCCCATGCATTGAAGGTTACTTCCCACTTTCTCCTCTATCAGGTTCAGTGTGGTCGGATATATATTGAGGTCTTTAATCCATTTGAACTAGAATTTTGTGCACGGCAACAGATATGGTTCTATTTTCATTCTTCTACAAGTTAACATCCAGTTATGCCAGCACCATTTGTTGAAGATGCTTTCTTTTTTCCATTGTATCTTTTTTTCCTTCTTTGTCAAAACTCAGGTGTTCATTGGTGTGTGAATTAATATCTAGGTCTTCATTTTGATTCCATTGGTCAATGTCTCTGTTTTTATGCCAATACCAAGCTGTTTTCATTACTGTAGCTCTGTAATAGAGCTTGAAGTCAGGGATGGTAATGCCTCCGGCAGTTCCTTTATTATACAGGGCAACACTAGTTTTATGAAATACTTAGAAACTGGGACAATGACCACAGGACAACTATCATAGGGTTTCCAATTGCCTAAAGCACTGACATATTCTCTCACCTATTCTCAACAGACCTTCATTTCTATTGGTAGAGTATAGAGTAAGATTATAGGAATCTGTCAACTTAGAATGTCTAGTAGTCTATAATGCATCTTTAGGTCACCCCCCACCACCACAAGCACATCTTTGATGAATGCATTTGAGGAGTTTCTTTGTGGAAAGTGTCGAGTTTCTAGGATGAACAGGCAACAGGGCTATGGCAGCCATCTCCCTCTGGGATTCCAATGTCATTTGAAAGTGTCTGCTCATGAGTTTACATGACTGGGGAACCTTAGGGAGAAGCCAATTACATTCCAATGACATTCCAATGTCATGCTCATGAGTTTACATGACTGGGGAACCTTAGGGAGAAGCCATTGCTTCCCACTGTGGCATCTCCAAGCCATGATTTACACTACTGTTACAAAGCAGAAGCATTTTTGTTTATTGCTCTTATGAAAGGAAATATCATTTTTGTTGACTATTGATACATTTCATCCCTAAGGAATATTGATAAATCAGCAATTACCCAAGAACTATGAAGTATAATCATGTCAACTCTTACTATTCTATCTTACAAAAATGAGAACTTCTGACACGTACAGCAAAACTGATCGAGCTGGAGAATATACCAACAAAAATAAACCTAACATGGAAAAAAATGCTATCTATTCTGACTTGTACTGGACTCTCAAAATATCTAATTCATAGAAATAGAGCAGCATCGGTTTCTCAGGAGTTTGTGATGTCATTTCATGGTGATGTCAGTCTGGTGCGGGAGATTTGTCTATATTCTATCAATCATGTTTTAAATAAACGCTGATTAGCCAGGCAGGAAGTATAGGTGGGAAGACCAGACAGGAAGTAAAGGTGGAGCCAGAAGAACAGGAGTATTCTGGGAAGAAGGAAGCTCTTTCCCCACTCCTGCCCAGACAACCGAAGAAGCAGGATGTGACCTGCCCTGCTGAAAAAGGTACTGAACCATGTTGCTAACATAGATAAGGATAATGGGTTAATATAAGCTACAAGAGCTAATAAGAAGCTTGAGCTAATGGGCCAATCAGTTTGTAACTCATGGAGACTCTCTGTGTGATTTTCTTTGGGACCTAATGACTGTGGGACCTGGTGGGAGGACGGAAACCTCCAAAGCAGGCCTCCTTATGTTACATCAGTCAAAGGAAGCTAACATTCAGTTAAAAGTTGAGTAATCTCAGGAGTCATGTGGCATGAATTTTGATTACAAACTTGATTGGATTAAGAAACACATACAGGGTCAGAAAGATGGCTTGGTGGGAAAGAGGGTTGCTGTGCAACTCTGATGACCCGAGTTTCACACCCAGAACCTACATGGTAGGAAGACAGAACCAAATCCCGAAAGTTGGCTTCTGTGATCCACATGCATATCAGGGCACATGTGAAACTGTATGCACACTTTATTTTAAGTCAGATAAGGTATTAGAGAACATACCTCTTGGCTTGTCTGGGAGATATTTGTAGAGAGAATCAGTTCATGAAGGTTCTAGTATAAAAAACAGATCAATTCTTTGATAAATTCATAACAGCAGGGCATTAACATTGTTGGGAGGGATCAAAAAGTAGGAGTTGGAGACTTTGGAGAAATTCCCCTACATGGGCCCCTTATTGCATCCATTGCCTACGTCCCTGCCAACTATGACATGAACAGCTTTCCTCTGTCATACAATGTGGTACTCAGGCTTCCAAGGCAAGCTTGAGCATGGGTGGGGCTATCTGTACCCATGAGCCTAAATAAACCTTCCCTCCTCAACTGCTTCTGTCAGGGGTTTGGTAATAGCCGCAACAATCAAATGTACTTAATGTACAGTTTGGTGACTCTACGACAGCTAATAATATGCAATATACTTGAAGTTTTTTCATTGAGAGGACTCAAGCATTTCCACTCCAGACATTAAAATCTGAAATCTGAGATGACAGATAAAGTGTCTTGATTGTGGAGTTTTCCCTAAATACGTATTTCAAAACTTTATCTTGAATACTCTAAATATACATATCAGTCAACTATACCTTTATAAAGCCAGAAAATATTAAAATCACCACAGCAACAAAGAGCCAGGGATTTCTGACTACCGTGTGATCACTGATAACCTTGAGGTTAATGAGTGCATCAAGTTGGATATTTTCCAACTTCATGCCTGGCTCTTGCCCGGAAAGGGAGCCATCACAATGCTTTTCAAAGGCATGGCTCCTTTCCTAAGAGAATGTGTTTCTTAGTAGCTCAATGGAGGACTGATTTTTCTGAGCCTTTACCCTGGCTACATCTGGAGAACAAGGTCAAAATTTGAGTATGATATGATCTGCTGACATCTTTAATGCTCTCTGGAGCTTCTTATTCCTTCTGTTTCATCTTGCCGTCATAGGAGTCTTGCCACTTCTGTGGAAGATGTGAGACACAGACAGAGTCCAAATTATAGTCAACACAACAAGAAAAGGACTAGAATCAACTCCAGCTTTGTGCTGTGACCCTTTTGATGTAGAATTATCCATAATTTCACTTAAATTAATAAAGAAGACCTGTTGCCATTTGTTAAACTATTCTTCTCATTCTAAATTCCCATTGGAATGGACTCCCAGACAATGTTGAGGAGCAGACAGAAGGCTCATCTTGGAAGTTTCTATTTACAGAGGATGCTTGGAGTAACTTAGGGCTAAGACTCTCAGCTTCACTTGAATCCACACTGATGTGCTATTTCGAGTCCCCAGATCCCATCCTTCTGATATGGTCCTTAATTTTCTGATCAGAACATGGGGCTGTGAATTCAGTGGATATGTAATTCTGTGGGCTGAACACTGATGATTTTGAGTATGTCTTCTTTTTGTGATTGTGAAAAAAATAAAAGATTCATTTTGAGTTATTCTGAAAGTTCTGTGGATTCAACATCATGACTGAATCATAGACTTTAAAGACCCATGCTTATCATTTCCATTCTTTAGGCACCCTGGTACACTTGACAAGGATCATCTAATGCAGGTATGTAAGTTGTCATTGCATAGCTTCATCTAGGCTACGATAGTGCCTCCTTGTGTAGATGCTGTGGAGAGTACACAAGGAATTGCTTTTAGGAATCTATCCAGGATTAGTGTTGTAGCTCAATTGATATAAAACTTTCTTAGCTTGCATAAGACATAGGATTTAATCTCTCACCACATAAAATTTGGTGTGGTGGCATACATTTGTAATCCCCATACTTGGGAGGTAAAGGAAGGAGGGTCACATGAGACACTGTCTGCCCCACCATGAATTAGTCCATCCCGACCCACAGCGGTGTAGGATTTCTTGACGTGGCATTCCCCTCTATGTGCTATGAATACCATTGGTTAATAAAGAAGCTGCTGCTTGGGGCCTATTACAGCACAGAGTAGGGCAAGGTGGAAATTCCAAGCAGATAGAGGAGGAGATAGTAAGTGGAGTCAAAAAGATGCCATGTAGCTACTGAAGAAGACAGATGCTGAAACTTTACCTGGTAAGCCATAGCTATGTGGCAATACACAGATTAATAAAAATGGGTTAATTTAAGATTTAAGAGTTAGCCAAGAATATGCCTAAGCTAATAGGCCAACCAGTATTTTAATTAATACAGTTTCTGTGTGATTATTTTGGGTCTGGGCAGCCAGGAAATGAGCAAGCAGCCTCCATCAACAATTCCTTACTTCCATTAACTGCCAAATAAAATAGTCACGGAGTCCAGGACTCTTGCTTTAGTGGATTCTTCATTGGATCTGAAGTGATTATTTAATTAATTACATTGCAACTACATACCATGTGTGATGAACATCATGTTCCCAGTTGACAAGGAGCTCAATACTGTGTTCAACCTTAAGAATGATCATACAAATTCATAAATGGCACTGAAAATTTATTCCCTTAAACCACTCCCTGGAACCAGTTTCTGGGGTAAATGTTTATTCCAAAAACAGACTCAACACCAGTGAGACAGACTCAACACCAGTGAGATAGACTCAACACCAGTGACTCAGACTCAATACCAGCAAGACCGACTCAACACCAACCAGCCAGATTCAACACCAGTAAGAGAGACTCAACAACACCAGTGAGACAGACTCAACACCAGTGAGACAGACCCAACACCAGTGAGACAGACCCAACACCAGTGAGACAGACCCAACACCAGTGAGACAGACCCAACACCAGTGAGACAGACACAACACCAGTGAGACAGACCCAACACCAGTGAGACAGACTCAACACCAGTGAGACAGACCCAACACCAGTGAGACAGACTCAACACCAGTGAGACAGACTCAACACCAGTGAGACAGACTCAACACCAGTGAGACAGACTCAACACCAGTGAGACAGACTCAACACCAGCTATTTGAACCAAGGAAAATAAACATAAAGAACTGTTAACTGGTTACAAAGTTCTTAAGTAGGTCCTGGAAAGCATAGCAAAGATTCATGAGACATCTAAGGCAGCAACCTAGGAAGAAGCTACTTTCTATGTGGCTGAGAGAACCAAAGAGAGAGGAACTTTAAAAAACTAGAAATGTAGAATCCCTGAGTTGTAGAAAGCGATACATGAAAGGAGGAGTGAGGGACGCTGTCTCAGACAGTTCTGATAGATCTGAGCTTAGAATAGCCCTGTGACTGGAGCTGCACCTATGGAGAGGGTACACCGGACCATTGTTGGTTATGATGTTGAGTGGAAGTACAATGTAATTGGCTGTGTCAGTGTGGGAAAGATACAAACTAGTTACGTATTAGTTATGCATGTTGTGGTCTGAACATGTACACCTAGGTGCATGCACATGCATGCATGCACATGCACACACACTAGAGGCTGCTGCAGAGTGCTGGCCCTGGTTGGGGTCTCAGAAGACTATATCAAGAGCAGCATTGCTTCTTTCTTCAGCAGCCCCATGGTCTTCTTTATTGGCAGAGCTGGGCCATGAAAGAGTTTGGTTTGCAGAGTTCAGTTCTTGCATCATGAAGCAAAGACCAAAGGAAGAGTCTGAACCTGGAGACTGAGACTAAATAACAGGTACATGCTTTGTCTGATTCTCCTCTTACTGTCTTTACTCCTGGAAAAGTCCTACATTGGACAGCCTTGAGTATCCCATTGTTTCAGACACAGGGTACTTGGCTGTATTACTTGTCTTCCTTCCTCATAAATAATAAGTGAAGTAGGTATTTTCCAGGAGACATTTCCTTAATTTTTTTGCACACAAATTTAACATGGTAGCCAGCATATCACAGGTACCAAATATTTTCTGAATAAATAAGGAAAGTGGCCATCCTGGACATTTCAGATTGTGTTCTCAGGGACAGCCAAAAAGTTTCTTTACACTGTCTTCTTTTCTTTGATCTCTCTTTTGATTGTACAATAAGTGATTCATACAGATACTCATAAAGATACTCATGAGATTTCTCTTCTTTTTGTATTTTGATTTCAATATGGGGTTTACTTTATAGCTCAGACTAGTTTTGAACTCATGTTAACTCTCTTACATCAGCCTTCCCAGTACTGGGATCACAAGTGTGAGCTACCACACTTGGCTTCATGAACCTTCTTAATTGTCTTCTAGGGAGTAGGAAACACAGCACAAAAGAGTCTCCTTCACTCATAAAGTCACCAATCTGATGTGGGATTCCTCTCTGTATGCTGTGAATACCATTGGTTAATAAAAAAAAACTGGCTTGGGCTGATAGTATAGAACTTAGCTAGGCAGGGAAAACTAAACTAAATGCTGGGAAAAAGAAGACAGAGTCAGGGAGAAACCATATAGCCCTGCCGGAGACAGATGCTGAAACTTTTGCCAGTAATCCACTGCCATGTGGTGATATACAGATTAATAGAAATGGGTTAAATTAATATGTAAGAGTTATCCAATAAGAAGCTAGAGATAATGGACTGAGCAGTGATTTAATTAATACAGTTTCTGTGGTGTAGGAGGTCCTTGTGTTTTTGTATTGCTTTCATTGGTTAATCAATAAAGAAACTGCTTAGCCTGCTAGGGCAAAACTTAGGTAGGCGGGGAAGACAGAACTGAATTCTGGAGGAAGAAAGCAGAGTGAGAGAGACGCCATGGAGACACCATTGTTCTCTGTGGGAGAATTGTCTGTATTCTGTCAGTCATGTTTTAAATAAATGCTGATTGGTCATTAGCCAGGCAGGAAGTATAGGAGGGAAAACCAGACAGGAAGTAGAGGTGGGGCAATGAGAACAGGAGAATTCTGGGAAGAAAGAAGTTTATTTCTCCCACTCCTGCCCAGACCACCAAAGAAGCAGAATGTGACCTGCCCCGCTGAGAAAGGTACTGAGCCATATGGCTAACATAGATAATGATAATGGGTTAATATAAGCTATAAGAGCTAATAAGAAGCCTGAGCTAATGGGCCAATCAGTTTATAACCTAACATAGACTCTCTGTGTGATTTTCTTTGGGACTTGCCTGGCTGTGTGACTGGGCGGGACAGAAACCCCAACAAGCCAGCCCTCGTGCTACAATTCTCCTGCCTGAAATGGACACTGGTTAGAATCTTGTTGGTAAGCCACAGTCACATGGTGATACACATTAATTGAGATGGGTTAAACTAATATGTAAGAGTTAGCAAATAAGAAGTTAGAGCTAATGGTCCAGTTAGTGTTTAAATGAATACAGTTTCTGTGTGATTATTTCTTGCATAAATTAGCCAGTCAGCTGGGATGGAACAAATGCACCCTCTCACCCAACATTTCTGTGTTATTATTTTGGGGCTAAGTGGCTGGGAACTAACTAGTGGCCTCCTTCCAACACCAATCTAAGATCCTACCTGGACATAGTGTAATCATCATCTTTTTCAGTAGTGCATGTTGAGAATCATAGTCATCTGGGATGGAGTTCTAAACTTTTTCTCTGGCCCATCCTGGCCTACCCCATATTCAGCACCATAAAAGGATCAATGAAGGATGGATAGGATGGAGAGAGGACAACCATAGCTAATCAATCTTATAAATGTCCTCTTTATCCTAGCTGGTATTTTCAGAGAAAGACTGCACAATTCCACCCTCCCCTACTGACCCCTAGACCTTTCAGATGCCAGCTTCCTCCAAAGACATCAGTGATCCACCAGTTGAAATGGGTCATTTTACAGCTGTGGTAGTTTAACCCTAATCCTAAGGAGAGAGAATGTCTCTCATAGGCTCATATGTTTGAATGCCTGGTCACCAAGAAGTAGAACAGTTAGAGAAGGATTAGAAGGATAAAAAGTTGAGGCCTTGTGGACAAAGTGTGTCCCTGGGAGTGGGCTTTGGGCTTTCAGAGGTCACGCCAGTCCCAGTGTTTTACTTTTTCTACCTGCTGCCTCTGAATAAAGATGTAAAACCCTCAGTTACTGGTTCCCACTATAGTGATAATGCACTAACTCTCTGATGCTATAAGCAAGTGCCCAATAAAATGCTTTCTTTTTATTAGAATTGGCTTGGTCATGGTGTCTCTTCACAGAAATAGAATAGTAATTAAGGCAGAAGTTGGTACCAGGAGTGGGGTATTTCTGTGACATGCCTGGCCATGCTGCCTGTTCATGGAATGTAGACTTTTAGACTTTGGATTAGAAAAGAAGTTGAAAGCTTTAGGTGGGGCTTAATGGGCTATATTAGTAGAAGCATGGAAAACTAGTACTGAGGGTGAGGTGAACTGTGAGAGACCAGCTCAAGAGTTTTCAGGGGGAAAAATATTATTGACTGGCCTAAGGAATATTCTTATATTTTTGTGAAGGATGTGACTGCTTTTCGCCCTTGCTCTAAAAATTTGCCTGAGACTAAATTGAAGAGTTTTGAACTAATGTCATTTGCAGAAGAGATTTCAAGACACCCAGTATTGACTATGCCACATGGTTGTTAGTAACCACTCTTTTTTCGATCTACAATGAAAAGGATCAAACTGAACAAAGAAAAATACAAAAATGTATATATTTTTTCAAGACAGGGTTTCTCTGTATAGCCCTGGCTGTCCTGAAACTCACTGTGTAGGCCAGGCTAGCCTCAAACTCACAGAGATTTGCCTGCCTCTTTCTCCCTAATGCCAGGATTAAAGGTGCATGCCACCACCGTCTGGCTCAAAATGTACATTTTGAAGAGAAAAGGAGTACCAGGAAAGGTGATGTTAGATTGAAGTCCTGTGGTCAAAGAAAAGTCTGATGTTAAATGGGATAAAGGGACTGGTAGTCTCAAGGTAAGATCCCGCCCAACTAATACTATAACTGATAAAGGAAAGGGCCAGAATGATTTCCTAGGCATAAACAACAAAAGAAAGTTTATGCAAAAAAATTAAAATAGGGAGGGCAGATTACAGCTCTTGTAAGCAGAAGAACTTGGCAGCTTCAACCACATGGTTCTGGTTTTAAAGTCATGAATGATACATAAATGGTTGTGAATCATCCTCCAAGATTAAAGAAAGCCACAGAGGCCAAGTATGTAACAGAGGAGTCCCTACATGAAGGCCCAGAGAGGCTGCTGGGTGAAGGTTTGAAGGTGAATCCTGGGTTGTATTGGAGACCCCAAGATGTTGGAGATGGCAGAGTCATGGGATACCTGACAAAAGATGCTACAGACTGGGTGTGGAATCATCCCAGAGAGATAAGTGTATTGCAGTCAGCAAAGATGGAAGGGTAGGGTCACCTAATAAACCCTTTAATATCAAACGTGGAGATGCAAAACTTGAAGTTTACTGTGCTGGTGTTCAGTCTTGCTCTGGTCCAGTGTTTCCCTGCTATGCTCCCTTTCTTCCCTGTTAGAATGGCAAAATGTATTCTTTGCCTTTGTATCCTGGAAGGATATGATCCGCTTTTGGATTGATTTTACAGGGGATCGTGAGTCTCAGAAGATGCTTTGAATTTTTAAACAGTGTCGAGACTGTGAATGACTACAGGCATTTTTGAAGTTGGACTGAATACATTTTTGCATTATAATATGGCTACAGGTCTCTGGGGGCCATGGGGTGGAATGTGGTGGGGTGAATGAAAATGGCCCCCATAGGCTCATAGATTTAATGCTTAGTAACCAGGGAATGGAACTGTTTGGGAGAGATTGGAAAGTGTGGCCTTGTTGAAGGACATGTGTCATTGGGAGGGGGCTTCGGGGTTTAAAAAGTCTCACTCTTTCTTCCTGCTACCTACAGATTAGGGTATAAACTCTCAGCTACTACTCCAGCACCATGCCTGTCTGCTTCCCACTAGGATGATCATGGACTAATCCTCTGAAACTGTGAGAAATCCCCTAATCAAATGCTTTCTTTTGTAAGAGTTGCCTTGGTCATGGTGTCTCTTCACAGGAATAGAACGGTGTCACCAACAAATGCAGGGCACTGTGCGGGTGCCTGCCTCGCAACTCCTGCTGGAGATACTGGTCTGCCTCTGGATCCTCCAACAGTATGAGCTACTGAAGGCAGGATGGCTCCAGGTGGTATCACACTCCTCCTAATACAAAGCATCCCTCAGTATATATTGGTATACATATCACTGCTTTTCTTAACTACATTTTCTCTATTATTCACTTTCTCCTTTTGCCCCATCCACTTACTGGAGCAACTGGGCCTTCATCCACAGAATCATGTGCTATTGACTGTCACATGGGAATAAGCATTACTGTGGCTACAGAAGTTGTTTTTTAAAAAAAATGGGAAAAATGAGTTTGTCTTCTCAAATTTCACGAGGAAAAATACTACCCCAAAACACTTGTTTTTGGAACTTTGTTGGTAAAGGTAGAGAAATGCCATTAAAAATGCGATATAGTTCTGAAGATTTCATTTTCCATGAGTTTCTCAGGAAAGACACTGCAAAAGGAACTGCCCAGAATCCAATGAGGCTTCTTGAACCACCTCAGGGCATCAGAAGGAGGCCCTCTGAATTCAACTGTTTAGGTTTAGTATTCCACACTAGTCTAGATACTACCTCCACTTTCTGTGCCCCCCCATGATCATAGTACATTTGCCTAATGAAGGGGGATTTTTAAAATTGTTTTTATTGAGCTATATATTTTTCTCCTCTCCCCTCCCCTTCTACCCTCTCCCATGATCCCCAAGCTACCAATTTACTCAGGAGATCTTGTCTTTTTCTACTTCCCATGTAGATTAGATCCATGTATGTCTCTCTTTGGGTCCTCATTGTTGTCTAGATTCTCTGGGATTATAAATGGTAGGCCGGTTTTCTTTGTTTTATGTCTAAAAGCCACTTATGAGTGAGTACATGTGATAATTGTCTTTCTGGGTCTGGGTTACCTCACTCAATATGATGTTTACTAGATCCATCCATTTGCCTGCAAATTTCAAGATGTTACTAATTTTTTTCTGCTGTGAAGTACTCCATTGTGTAAATGTACCACATTTTCCTTATCTGTTCTTCAGTCAAGGGGCATTTAGGTTGTTGCCAGGTTCTGACTATGACAAACAATGTTGCTATGAACATAGTCCTTGTGGTACAATTGAGCATCCTTTGGGTATATACCCAAAAGTGGTATTGCTGGGTCTTGAGGAAGGTTGTTTCTTAATTTTCTGAGAAATCACCATACTGATATCCAAAGGGGCTGTACCAGCTTGCACTCCCACCAGCAATGCAGGAATGTTCCCTTTACCCCACATCTTCTCCAGCATAAGCTGTCATCAGTGTTTTTGATATCAAATCTGAAGTCATCCTAGAATACATAAGAAACTCTCAGAAAAGTGCAATTCAGGGACTGGAAAGAGGACTCAGCAATTAAGAACATTTGCTGCTCTTGCAGAGGACCTGGGTTCAGTTCACAGCACCCACAAGGCAGCTCATGACTGCCTGTAACTCCGGTTCCAAAGGATCTGACAGCCTTTTCTGGCTGCCACAGACACCTGGAGCACATATGCCACACAAACTTAAGAACAGGCACAACACTCTCAAAGTAAAAATAAATATCTTTGAAAAGGGCCTGTCCATTATGGTAATTTTAATAAGACAGATTTAAATGACAATCAGCGTGAGTTAATACAGAGTGTGAAGAGTTGACACAAACAGTAGTGTCTTTGTGTTCTTACACAGTGGAAAGGAAATTTTTCTAAAAGTACTTTCTATAAATTAATGCATTTCATAGTAAGAATTATTATTCCTTAGGTCATTGTGGTGGTTTGGCCAAGTTTTCAAATCATAAACATCAAATTTCTTGTCTGTTTCTAACCTTAAATTGCATGTTGGTTTCACTTAGACGTCCAAGGCCAGGATCTGGAACAGAGGATTGTGGTGCATGTCAGCCGTTCCTATGGAAATGGACAACTCTCCTCTCAGAGTCACTGTGGGAGATGCCAGGACAGGATCCTGGAATGAACCTGACAGCTGAGACCTTAAGAAGCTTTGGACTCTTGTGGTCTGGAGGGAACTGGAGTTTAACAGACTTCAGTGGTGGTCTAGACTATGGAGGGTAAGCCGGGAGAGTCGCTGCAGCAGCTGGGTCTTGACACTGACTGTGGTCTGTGCAGGACAGAAGTGGGAAGGACCCAGAAGGTCAAGGAGGCTCTGACTTCAGTGTCATTTTGGATGTTCTGCACTGTGCCTGCTGCCTGCTTCCCTCTCCACACTCATGGGAAGGGATGTTTGGTTTTCTGATGTGATTGCCTGGAGACACTGAGTTTCAGTAGGCTTTATAATGCTAGGTTCAGGGGAAGGATTAAATGTCAGCACAGGCTAGATGCCACCAACACAAATGAGCAAATGAAGGTGCTGGAAAACATTGATTACTTAGATGATGGTTCTAGATCTTTGATGTATGTGTATATGTTTCTGTGTATATGGGGGGGTAAGTGTGTACAGGTACACACACATGTCTGTGCATGTACATATGTATGCTTGTATGTATTATGGGTGTGCATTGTAGGGAATACGTATGTTCAGGTGCACACACATATGTGTGTGTTTGCATGTATAGGCTAAATGTCTGTAGGTACACATATGTGTGTGCATGCGTGTGGAGGCCAGCGGTTGACAGTGTCTCCCTCAATCATTGTCTACCTTGTACACGAAGGCCAACTCTTTCCGTTGAGCTCAGAGCTCACTGTTTTGGCTTGTCTAGCTAGCCAGCTTGCCTTAGGGATCCCATGTCTCGGTCTAGATTACAGGCATGTTTCCATGCCTACCTAGATTTTATCTGGGTGCTGGGGATCCAGCCTCTGGTCCTCATACTTGAGTGGCAAGAGTTCTATTCATTGTGCCATCCACCTGCCCTCTTGGTCCTTTTAAGAAGGCAAAACTCAGCTCGATTCACTGAAGCACTAGAGAACTCTCAACATTTCTCAAAGAGAAATATCATCAAGCATTTGGTAGCAGCCAATCCAAATTTTATGTACTGAACATGCACAATAACATTTAGTTACACTGGATCCTGAGTCCCAGGTGTGCAGCGTGATGGTGTCTCAGTTGCTGGCTGGTGCATGGAGCTAAACAGTCCTTGGGACAATGCTCTCAGACTCTTCTAGACCTCTGGGTTTTACTTGCTGGCCTCTTTCATGTTTGGCAGCTGCTACATCATTCCACACATCCATAGAAACATTAGAGATGCCCACAGTGTGATTCTTTCCCCAACCAAAATTCCCTTCAAATTAAAACCAGGGATGTAGGTTTTTCCTAACCAAAATTAACTTTGCAACTGTGTTATCCAGATGTAGGATGTCTTTGACAGTTGTTTATGGATTGTACACAAGGGCGGGTTTGGGAACAGACTCTTGCTTTGGCAGTTGATCGTCAGTGCACTTGGGTAGATGTTTCTGCAACATTTACTGGAAATCATCTGGACATCAGACTGACTCAGAGGATGGATTTGCTTGGTTCTTGGCCAGTCATTGTCCTGCTAATCACCTCCCAACACACACACACACACACACACACACACACCCACCAATATTTCTCATATTGTTGATTTGTATTATGTTTAACTAATATTCAGTCATTGCTGAGGGAAGTATTGTGGCATTTCAAGGTATGGACCCTAAGAACGGTGTGTTTAAGGGAGGTAATCACAAGTATTTTCATGATCACCTTGCAGGAAAGAGGGAAAACGTATTATTTCCCATTATTGCTTTTGCATTGATGAGTTTGTAGACCACATCAATGGTCATTTAAAGTCTTATAATTATTTCTTTATAGCTCCAATGATATATGACACAAATTAATAATTAAGTGGGACTTCATACTCCCCAAATCGAGTTTCAGAAAGCCAGACTAAGTCTGTATCACTTGAAGAAAAATTCTACGTGTTATGAATACAGAGGTTAATATATTGGTATTTTATTTAATTTCCCGTGTCTTAGATGAAATAGCCATTACAAAGTATGGGCAACAGAGATCCAGGAGCAAGTTGTCAGCAGGCTGCGTTCTTACGACAGCTTCCTTCATAACTTACAGATGTCTGTCTGTCACACTGTGGGGCTGAGGCCTCCAGAGTGACAGGGAACAGGACAAATTGCCACCTTTCTGTTTCTTCTCGTAGTGGCAGGAACCCCACGCAGAGGGCCCCATCTCTAAACCCATTACGCTCGGGGTTCAGGTTTCATCCTGTGGGTTCTGTTGCGGGGCAGTAACTGAGATCATGACAGCTCCGTCACTGTGTAAGAACCAACGTTTGCTCCCCTCTTGTATATGCAGTCCAGATGTGCTCTCCAGCTATAAGAGCACTGACTTCTGGCCACTCATGTGTGTCTGGGACATAGGTACAAATGCTTCTGATGTGAGCGCTCGACTGTCTTACAGTGACTCTGTTCCTTTGGGAACACTGGGATCCGATCCTGCTGCCTGCCTATGTGCCTTTCCTTTGAAAGTCACTCGAACCTTCCAGTTCTCACTGCTGCACTCTTCCCCGGGTATGTTAGCGCACTAGCGGCCGACTGGGGCCTGAGTAGAGTCTGCAGTAAATATGAGCTGATCTAATGTGTTAGTTGCTGTTTTTTAAATCACTCATATATCAAAAAAATCACTCTAGCAGCATCAAGTATTAAATATTTGATTTCAACTGAATCAATTGTTAGTTTAACAGTTTTATTTTCCGTTAATATGCCCTCCCTCACGTAGTAAATGATCTTTTACCATAACAAGTAAGTCGACCTATTTTTGCTATATTTAGAAATATAACTCAAAACAAAACTTATAACATTTTGTTAGCAAGATTTCGTCCTCAGTCCCATGACCCCATATTTACTTACCGCAAAGCCCTTGGTGTTTAACCATGTTTCCGCTTGGAGCAGATGCTGCGTGCCTGTGCTCAGTGCCTGAGCCACAGCAGCTGGGTGATGGAAACACAGGTCGGTGCAGACGGCTCAGAGGTAAGGGCGCTGCAGGGCTCAAAACCTGGCTTTGGTTCCTGGGATGCTCACGATAGAAGGAGAGAACATGAGTTTCATGGAGGCTCTTGCTCACCAACAAATTCCCAACACCTAGAATAAGTGCTTGCATTGTCAGTGGTCACTGGACAAATGAATAAATGTATATTTTTGTCAGCTCATCATAGACAGAACTAATGAGGGGATCTTCTGACTCTGCAAAGGGAAGAAGTGAGAGAGACAAGCGCCCCAATGGGTGAGGGTTCTCCTACCTGAAATGGCATTAAAGGATAGTTAGTAGATAAAGCAAAGGCAAATAACATGATGAAACCTCAATCCCAAGACATAGAACTGTTCCTTCTTTTGTATGTGCCAGGGAGGTGTGGCCTGAGTGTTTTCTATCAAGACAAATTGACTTTTATGTTAAAAATTTATCTGTGTGTGTGAGCCAAGGATTGGAGCAGTTGGCAAAAATGAAAAGATTCTAACTTAATGACAGGTTACATTTTGAGAAGCATGGATGGTCTACCATGAAGAAGGCAGACTCCAACCATCCTGCTCCCATTGAACGTCACTTGAACTATTGATTCATTTTGGAGAGGAAAAGACACACTTCAGGCATTATGAGCGAACTGTCGATACATAGGATCTATGTGTATTTTTACTTGTTTAGAATTTTTGGACGCTGAAACAAGGCACAGGGCTTATAAGGCCTACCCACCACTGATCGTGAGAAGCAATATGAGAGCAGAGAACCAGAGCTAGACAAGACAGGCAGCCCCAGACAGCCAGGCAGAAGCTTCTGGTCATAGCCTCCGTGACGGAAGGAACAAGGCTGACAGGCCACGGGAGGAAGAAAAGCGAGGAGCTTTAAAAATATGTTTTCACTGGAAATATCCAGCTTACAGAGAAGTAGACAAGGTAATAGCCACCATAAAATGGTTGAAATACTACCACAAAGAGGGCGCTGAGATTTTATTGTCGAAAGCCCTGCGAGAGGATGGGGCCAATTGACCTAACTCTGAGGAGATAGAGTTTCATATAAGAAAGAACTTTCTGAAAGTGAAAGTTGTCAAGAGCTGTAAAGTAGGTGGGAAAAGAGAGTAAGAGGTAAAGATGGCTTTAAGAGGTACCTGGGGCCTGGAAGGGAGAGCCGACTTTAATGTCCTTTCTTACTTGGGGCTGGTTAGGACAGATAGTAAACTGTTTAGTTTGGGCTTTTCCCCATTTTCTCTTAAGGATGAAAATCACTCAGTTACATATGGACCATATTTCTCCTTAAGTCCCACAAGCCCATGGCAGAAGACAGGGAAGGCGTGTGAAATAGCTTTCTCGGTAACAGAACAGAGGACAGAGATCACAGGAAAAGTTCATGTGAAATCGATACTTAGAGACAGGGTAAGAAGCTAGAATGTGAGACCAATAAAATAAAATGTAATAAAACAGCACGGAAACAAACAACAGGCCACTGCAGAAGGCTCTGGAGTGCACTGGAGTCTTAGGGGAATTCCATTCTTGATAATATGTGGCTTCTCCTAAGACAGCACCCAGAGACTGGAGATAGGGTTCAGCTGTCAAGAGCATCTATTGCTCTTCCCGAGGACGCGAGATCGGCTCCCATTCTCATGTCAAGAGGCGCACAACCACCCTCATCACCCCAGTTCTGGGGGAGGGGATCCACCACTTCTCACCTTGGCAGGAACTTGCGCTCACATGCACAAATCTACACACAGGCTCACTGATACACGCAATTAAACATAAAGAAACAAAAACAGGACCCAGGCATGAGATTTGGAAAGAAAAGGCAACGGGAAGAGAGAGCAGTGTAGGACTCACTGTCAAATGAGGCCTCAGGGCATAGGCCTTGATAGAAACTCTGACTCAATTCCGAGTCTGAAGGACTAAGAGCTGGGGGTGGGGTACCATCATTAGAGGAGCCGCAGAGAGCTCTGAGGGCCCAGGTGGAAACGCCCTGGAACATATGAGGGGTGTCCAGGCCGTTCTTTACCAGTTCTCTGGCTTTTCAGGAAGCAGCTTTGGTAAGAGGGGAGGATCCAGAGCCGTGAAGAACTGGCAAGGAATGCTCTCTGGCTGTTTCGGCGCTGTCCGTCAATAACAGCCGTCCCTCTGTTACCTTCACCTTCACTGGCTCTCTGTGGGCTCCTTTATGAGTCTCTTAGGTTTGTGTTAGTCTTTAGGTGTCTCCACTATTTTCTTCTAGTCTCAGTGGAAAACATTGTGTTTTCTGCTGTAGTTTCCCAACCACCCACTGACGGTTTGTCTGGGTTTCCATGCTCTGAATTTCATGTAAATTCTTAGACAGGTGGAATCAGATAGACTAGCTTCACCAGTGTTGGATTCAGATTTCTTTTTTGGTAGAAGTGCTATATAGGTCGCATTTTAGTTTTTGCCTCTCTCTGCTTGATGTTAGCAACCATCTGTGACTGTTGTTGAAGTATAAATTCTTGCGGAATATATGACTTAGCAAAAATGCTAGAATTTTCTGGTACCTAAATTATTGAAGGGAGCTTTGAAAGCTTCAGTAGTTCTTTATTCCTTAAGACGAGCCTTTGCCTACATAAGGATTTATTGAGCAAATGATTTAAGAATAACAATTTATGAAAATAATCTGAGAGCAACATGAGAATGGTTGTGTGACTCTTTTTATTATATATAATAATTTTATATTCATTTTGTTTCTTAAATATTTGTTCTTTCTACCTCATCAATTTTTCTCCCAAGTGATCTGCCGTTTTTACTAACTCCTACTACTAATACAGCAAGGATAAATATTCGCTGCTATTATAGATGGTAAATGTTTGTGTTTAGCTAAACTCACACTTTTAGGCTCATGTTCTACTCATAAGTGGAGGTTTGGAGCAAGCACACTGACCCCTGTTCATGGTTATGCTGCTGTAGTTGTTTATAGACATGACATGGCTAAGATGATAAGTTCTGGAAAAAACAAAGCTATTGTTTCTTCATCGTTTGAGACATGGCCAGGGTTTCTAAGATTAAGGAAGCTAATAAATCAACAAGCAAACCCCAGAAACTGCATGGGGAAGCAATTTCTTTCAAAGAGAGTGATGCAGCATTGCTGCGTTTTAATGTCAACTCTTCTCTCTCATCAGGGTTCAGTTAGCAAGAGACAAAGGTGAAAATACAGTAGTCAGGCCATTTTGGAAAGGTTTCTCCACTTCCTGTAACCATTGTGATTCCATTTCTGTTTAAAAACAAAACAAAACAAACAAGACCAACTTTGGTTCCATGAGGTGTGAAAGAGGGAAAAGTTCTCTCTGAAGAAATCAAGCAAATTAAAGATTGTAAATTACCGTGTTGGGTGAAAGCCCAAATAAGAATCACCATGCTAGGATGGCCAGATGGTCTGGGTAGTGCAGCCTCTATACCCAGGGAAAACCACAGCTGTTTATACATGCGTCTGATGACAGATGTTCGTTTAGAACAGAAACCTTCACCAGTGAACCAATGAGACTATTTAATTGAAGTTTAATATGAAAGCAGCAGAAATTTAATAATAGAACAGAGCTTTAAAGGACTGTGAGCCCTTTGCTCAGCACGCATCCCCACTCTCCAAATGCAGTTTTACTATACTGGTTGGGGCTAATCATCACCAAATGTGCAAGCATGAATTCCGCATACTGGCTTTCACCATCTTTATTGAGTCCCATGTGGCAGAGAACTTTCCTCTTGAAAGTTAACAGCCCCTGTGTTTGTATCTGGGTGGACGGGGGAGATAGAGGACACAATGGGGCTCTGGGTTACATTCATATTTCCAAGAAATAACTGATACCCACAGGAAGCTTTCAACCTTAGCTTTCTTTTGAAAAAAGTAAAATCCTCTCATCTGCTTGAGGAAGCTGGGCCACGTGTTCTTTCTTGGAATTCACAAAGTTCTTCACAACCTAGAGCCGTTCTGATGTGACAGATGAAGATTCTGTTCCCATGGAGCCTAGCCCTGTCCTGCACATAAATCCCATAGGGGCTCTCAGATGTCAGCTGGGACTAGGATGTTCTAGAACAAGAGGGCATCTGAAGAGATAGTCCAGGCCTCTCATTTCTGGCCAGACAAATTCTAAGAGATAACAAGACAATTGCAGCCGCAAACAGAGTTTGTGCATGGTTACAGTGCTGCCTTTGCATGATCATTTTCCTACCTGGGCAATACATGTATTCATTTAGATGCCATATTCATCATCCAACAGAAGCCATTCGTGGACTAGAAGAAAAGTAACAAGCTATCACTTTTCTACGCAGATATACCCTACCCTGAGATGAGTCTCCATTGTGTAGTCACTGTTGATTCCCATACCGCAGGCTCCCATTCTATTGGCTGATCTACCTTATTGTATACATTGCTAACCACCTACCTTGACAACGTTCCTATTATTTTTCTGTTCATTGCAAAATATTTTCTGCATAAACTTCAATGAACTGGTGATAATGTTGCAGGGAAGCTTTACATGTTGGGTAATTACTTACACATTGTCTGGCAAGCACACATGTGGGACAGCAGTCACTTTAACCAAGGTTCTCCAAGTCACACATAGTTATGACTGGCTCTTTTCACAGTAAATGTTTGCCTGTAGATCATTAAACCATGAGCAGGTATCTCTGAACACTGGAGGCTTTCAGTTGTAAATTGTCCCAACTTGGTTTTTTAATCAACTCTATTTCCAGAGGATCCAGACATACATCCTACAAAGTACCTTCCCAAGTTCTCTTTGTCTGCTCACAGCTGTTTTCTCAGTTCTGAGTTTCCATGCAACACAGCACAGCTGCAATCTTTAATCTCTTCCTTACAGCACTCATGGATCATTTTTTTTGATTTCCTATAAATTTGGTAGGTAAGCCAAATCATTTTTTATTTTTCTTTTTTGGCTTGCCTAAAACCAACATTATTACTGTTGCCACTGAATGTTTACCTCTAGCTTTTATTGTGTTTGGAGAGAGTAACCTGTTGTTGGGTCTGTCTTTCCTCGGCTCTTTGGTGTATCTTTGCTGTGAGATTCAAATGCAGCAATGTAACCTTCAGAATCTTATCATAATGGTGGAGCTTCCAAGTCATGGGATTGATGTGTATGTAGATGGAGAATGCTCGTTTGTTTCCCAGCTGCCCAGGCCTAAAATAATTACACAGACACTATATTAATTACAACACTGCTTTACCAATAGCTTAGGCTTCTTATTAACTAACTCTTACATCTTAAATTAATCCATTTCTATTAATCTATGTATTGCCACGAGGCTTGTGGTTTACCAGTAAGGTTCTCCGACATAGGTCTCCTTTGGCAGCTACAAGGCGTCTCCCTGACTCTGCCTTCTTTGCTCCTCTATCTTCTTGGAATTCCCACCTTACTCTATTCTGCCCCATCATTGGCCCAAAGCAGCTTCTTTATTAATCAATGGTAACAAAACACATTCACAACTGCTGTAGGAATTCCTACTGCCAGTATCCTTTAAGTTACCCGCCCACTTGGGCATGGCCTCTTATGCTATATATGCCGATGTAAAGCACGCATCCGACCTATTTTCCAGCTGTGGGATTTGGTTGCTGTTCCCTGTTCCAGCAGAGGATTGTGATCTGTGAGTCTACCCCTAAATAAATAACCTTTTTATTATACTCAATTCTGAGCTAGTGTGGGATTTCTTTTTTAGCATCCTTCATCACACAACATACAGAGGGAAGTCCCACACCAACTTATACACGAAAGACAATTCATGGCAGAGCAATTTATGTGGACTTCAGCCTAACAAAAGTCATAGTAGTAAGATTCTACATATGGAAAACATTGCCATAGTTAATGCTCGGACAACCAACCAACAAGAAGGCAGATTGTTACCAATGGTTTGCCATAATTCCAGCAACTTTACTGCAATTAAAGTCCTACACATCCAAATATAATGGTCTTTCTTCCCCCTCTGTACTTTGGTCTGTCTAGTTTCACCTGGAAGTCATTTTCTCCAGAAAGCTACTTGGAGATATTTATTGCTTTAATGACTTCTAGACACCAAAACATACTCAAACGGGAAGAATGGAGATTTCTTGCCCAATCATCGTGATGGTTTGTCAACAGGATGTCAAACATCTGCCTCCTTGAGATGCCTGCAAATGATTGACTAGCCTTTCCATTTTCAACTTCCATGGTTTCTGGCACCGTGGGGACATGCATCAAGTTTGTTTACACAGTAGCCCCAAGCCTCTTACTGAGGAATAATCTAGCGCTGTCCTCATGAGCTGGAAGGGGACCTCTGCTATCGGTGATGGCTCTGTTTTCGACCCCGAAAAGACTGTGGAAGATCAGGAATCAGCAAGAGATGTGAGCAAATATAGAAGGAAAGAAAACCTAGATCAGGAAAGGCCTTTGAAATTATGCTAGGAAACTTAGAGCCCCATTAGGTAGCTAATGTGTCCACACTTGATTCTGAAACCACTGCCTGTGGTCACAGATGCACACCTGGATCAGAGTCAGGGCCACTGATGGCAGTAAGGAGACAATGAAAGGCTACCACAGTAGCCAGGTAATAATCAAATGAGTGCTGGCAGTGCCCATAGAGACAATGATCGCTTTGAAAAGTGGTCAGAAATACACTTACAATTCAAAGGCCGGTCCACATAAGGCAGAGAAGAAAGGGAAGCAGCTGGAAACAGAAGACAAGTTTAGAGAAAACAAAGATCATATTGAACCGTGTCAGATGTAAGGACCTAGCCCACAGGAAATGGCTGTGACAATGGAGGAAGACATGGGTGTGAGAGCCAGAAGAAGGAGACTGCCCAGGACTGCAGAGAATCTTTCATGAAGATCAAAGAGAAAAGAATTCCCCAAGACTGTGGAATGCCAAGTCAGGGTGACAGAGACGGCACTGTCAGCCAAAGAAAGAGGGCTGTAGGAACTAGTGCCCAGAGGATGTCACTAGCCTTTGCCATGATGGCAGCATCTGGAAGCTGCTCAGGGGACTTGTTTGGCAGTGGGTTTCACATGCAGAGCTGGATCTTAGCTGAGAGGCTGCCCTGGAAAGTCATTGAAAATGTCAAGGAAAGAAGAGTGTCGGGTGTGAAAGACTCACTATTGTGTCAAAGAGAGACAGGTGAGAGAAATCTGGGAATAGAAAGTTCTCATGAATGGTAGGAGTGGCCAGTGTCACAGGACCTGAGGTCTCTTAGTCCTTGTGACAGTACCACTTCTTGCTTACTGGGCAGGCTGACTTGTGCATGCAAAACAGACAGCTAGATCTGAGTGAAAGATTTTACTTTCTCAAATACCAGACTGGCTCTGGATGCTGGAAAGAAGTGATTTTAACTGTTAATTAGATTATCCTTAGCTCTCCATGTCTCTTTCTAGGTGTGATCTGTTCTTTACCTTACTTTACCCTCTTGTTCCTCTGGTTTCTCTCTCTCTCTCTCTCTCTCTCTCTCTCTCTGTGTGTGTGTGTGTGTGTGTGTGTGTGTGTGTGTGTGTGTGTGCCATTACCCTCATGACTTAAGTAATACATTGTTCTGGTTGTTTCTCTCCAACCAATAGCACTACCGCTCCAGAATACTGCCTAGAACTCTGGCTTTTTTTCTTAAGTAAAAGAAATTGTCTCTTAAGATCACAGACTTGGTTGTAAACCTGTATATGGCAATACCTTATCAACAACCACTGCCTGCCCCTGACTTCTTCTGATTTCCAGTGGACCAGGCTCCATTGATGCATTTAGCATGCAGGGTTGACATTGTAATTATACTTTTTCACCCAGGTCCCAGCAAATGAGGTACATTTAAGATCTCACAGAGTAGAGGGGACACAGAGAAGATATTAGGGTTGGATTAAAGACACCAAGGTGTTGACAGCTGAAGAAGGACCCCAGTGAAATAAGCAAGAATTTGGTTGCTCTATCTTCATAAAATGTCTTATGTATTTCCATTTATTCACTATGTAATTTAATAACTTAATAAAAGATTCTAGAATGCAAATTTCCAATGGAGATGTTTGAGCTGTTGCTAAATGTGTCCCTGTGGCTGTTGCATGACCAGGATGATGGTACCATTCAAACTCTCAACTCAAAAACTCTTCTGCTCTCGAGTTCTTGACTTTTCAATATCCCTTACATCCAACCACTCCTTAGAATGCAACTCCTGTTGGCGCCAAATCTTCCCCAGCTAGGTCCCTCCAGTCTTACATTAGAAATGCCAACAAGATGAAAATCAAACACTGTCATGAGAAAAGCAAAGGGCCTTTGTGGCCACAGCCAGTCAACACAGATGTCACGGTTTCCTTTCCCTGTTAGAAGCTCAGTAATACCATTGCAAGCCAGGAAGGACAAACTTGAGAGCAAATTCTCCCTCCTACCTTGACCATTCCACATTCTGCTAGTGTCTTAGAAGGTGAGAATTTGGTTCCAGCTCAACTCAATGACCTATGAGAAGTGCCTCACCCAGCACACTGTGGATGTGAGTGGGGAGGAGGGGCCTTTGCAATTTTCAGTTCTCTTTGAGTACTTAAAAACATGGAGTTGTTATGTAAATATCCAAAGATTGGAAAACCCCACAGGACCACTGCCCAAACTGATGCTCAAAACTAGCAAAGATGAGATCCCAGCCTCTGTGTGCTGGCCTCCATGTGTCTGGAGCATGATGTAAGTCTTTTTGCACGGCTTGTGTGGTCACCACAGTATACGCCATTTGTGGTTGGCCCTACATATCGTTCTTCTTTCTTCCTTGAGGTCGTTTGTATCTTAGCTTTTGTTCCTACATATTCTACCTTTTATTTTAATTTTATTTTTTAATTTTTATTTTACTTTGTTTTTCTAAATGTTTTACCTTTTATTCACAGGACTAGGTAGAGGAAAGCATATCCTGAGATAACCCTTGGTTCCATTCTCATTGCTATGAATGGCTTCATAGGAGAATGTGTGAGCCAGATCTGACCAAAGAGAAGCAAAGGAGGCTGAGGCTACCGAGACAGAGTTTACAGCTCTTCTTTTGCCTCTGGATATTGTTGGATCTAGATATGACTCCTTTCCAAGCATAAGGTGTTTGGTCTGGAGACAAATCTGGAACACATTCTAGTTGAGCTGTTGAGACAATTGATCTTGAAACACACTTTCCCCGTGGATGGAAATGTTTAGAGTGTCTTATGTTTTTTCTTTCTGATCTATTTTGTGTTTGCTTTTAGATAGCATCTCATATGTTAGCACAGCTTGGCCAACAATTTGAGATCCTTCTTTCTTAGCCTCCTGAGTAGACAGACATGTGACCATGCATAGAACACAGTGGTGTGGGAGAATTGTCTGTATTCTGTCAATCATGTTTTAAATAAACGCTGATTGGCCAGGCAGGAAGTATAGGTGGGACAACCAAACAGAAAGTAAAGGTGGGGCAATAAGAACAGGAGAATTCTAGGAAGGAGGAAGCCCATTCCTCCCCAGTCCTGCCCAGACCACTGAAGAAGCAGGATGTGACCTACCCCCCTGAAAAAGGTACTGAGCCATGTGGCTAACATAGATAAGAATAATAGGTTACTATAAGCTATATGAGCTAATAAGAAGCCTGAGCTAATGGGTCAATCAGTTTATAATCTTCTGAAGACCTCTGTGTGATTTTCTTTGGGGCTAAATGGCTGCGGGAACTGGGAAGGACAAAAACCCCGACAAGCAGGCCCAAGACAGGAAAATCCTAGTTACTTAGCCCTGCCGAAGGTCTGACTCTAAAGTCCTTTACTGTGGAGCTGACGTTTTATTTTTTACATTTCTTCATTCAGGAAATTCTATGAAGCCACTAAGTTTTGCTCTGCTGGGCTGAAGGAATGCTTCTGTTAACACCCTTGAAGTCATCCTTGGGGCTGACCCAGATCCAAGTCCTTTCCTTTGACAGGTCAAAACAAAACTCAACAAACAAACAAACAAGACAACAGAAAACAGGCTCTCACCCATATTCTCTCCTTGACCCCACTTCTTCACTCTTTTGTCCTTGCCCTCTTGGCTGTGCCTACACAGCTCCTCTGAAGAAGTCGAGCAAGCTTTGACATCCAATGGCACAGTGTGACTCTGCACAGTCCTCCTCTCAAACACTTGTGTGGCTGGCTCACTGGCTCCTTTGGTCCAGACTTTGGTTAAGCTGTTACCTCATCTGTCACTCTTCCCTCTCTCTTATTTGTTTCAGTTCACATTATTTAATACTCTTCATTTATAAGAATTATTCCTAGCCATCTTGACTCATTGTATGTGTGGGATTTGCTTTGCCACAGCTACGTCCTTAATGCTATAGCAACTGACAATTAAAACTTGAACAAAAGTCAACACTAACGGCAAAGGCAGAACCCCTAAGGTGTAGCAGAAACTCTTTTCCAAAGACTCCATTTCATATATGAATAATAAGCCCAAGTGTTTAACACTATTAGGATGTAAGTCAGAAATCTTCTGTTATGTTGGTACTTGTCTTACTCAGGGTTACTATTGCTATGATAAAACACTATGACCAAGAGCAACTTGGGGAGGAAAGGCTTCATTTGGCTTACACTTCCACATCACTGTTCGTCCCTGAAGAAGGTCAAGGCAGCAACTCAAGCAGGGCAGGAACTTGGAGACAGAAACTGATACAGAGGCCACGAAGGCCTGCCACTTACTGGCTTGCTCCTCATGGCTTGCTCAGCCTGCTTTCTTATAGAATCCAGGACCACCAGCACAGAGAGGCACCACCTGCAATGGGCTGGGCCCTCCCCTTTCAATCACAAATTAAGAAAATGTCCTGCAGACATACCTACAGCCTGATCGTAAGGGGGCATTTTCTCCTTTGAGGCCCCCTCTCCCTGATATCTCTAGCTCATGTCAAGCTGACATAAAGCTGTCCAGCACAATAGTCTAGGTAAGAAGGGACCTCAAATAGTCCTTCCCATTTTGAGATCTGAACACAGTCTAATAAAAACAAAACCACTGAGTTCAACTGCTGCTGCATCCAAAATATCTGCTGATAATTCTCCTGGTTATCAATGTGGAAAATTCCGGCTACTCCTTATTTGATACCATTGGTAAATTAATTAGTTCTGGGTAACAGGGAAAGTTGTGAGGCAGTAATGGCTGTGGGATGGTAGTTCTCGAAAACACCAGGAGTGGGAAGAATAAAGAATGGGGATTGTTCTTGATGTAATGCCCTTGGCTTTTGGAAATGTGGGTTGCGTGAGTAGCTTCTACACAAGCAAATCTAGTACATTCTATCTTTGTGCTGAGCATGAGGCTGGCCTGAAAACTGGTGCCAAAACCATATGTTTGACTCTGGAAAAAAAGACATTCCTCACATTCATCAAGAGCTCTTCCTGGCAACCCTAGCTAATAGTTTTGAACACACATGTGTCTACATGGTCGATAGTGCAGAAACCACATTGGTTATATATAGAAAGCATTATAATTCTGGATATATTTATAGAAATGTCTGTGGGACGTGCAGTTATTTATAACGAGAAAGACTTGAAGTTGTTTAGTGCAGATGCATAATTGTATTACAAATAAAGCTATTGATCATGACTCAATCCACGTTTGCAGACACCGTGCAGCCACTTCAGAGTCAAGTGCACACCGGGAATGGCAGAAGGCTAAGGACTGCACAGGATGGTTGGATAAGCACAGACCTTAGTCTAAGGAAAGGCATGCTGGCAAGAAGGCATGAGGGCCTGGTGCCTGCGGAGGGGGAAGATGTGCTCAAAAGCTGTCAGCATTTATTCTTTGCTCAGTAGTACACAGAAGATGGCCCGCTGAATCGAATTCTTCTTGTCTCTGTAGATGCTAGCTTCAGATGGGACAGAGTTCTTTGGCGTTTTCAGAACACTTTCCATTGATGAAAGGACAAGCAACGAGAGAGCCAGCTGCCTGCTGTGGTGGTTTTTGCTCTGCCTGTGACCTTGGGCTGTCTGGCCTGATAGAGGTGATGCTTCTTGTCTGCCTATGTGACCTCTTAAGAGGAAAGAGGGAGGGAGTCGCTCATGCTTGGGTGGTGAAGGCCTGGTCAGGCAGCATGAAGGTTCCCAGCTTTCCAAGGACACTGCAACTGGATTTACCATATCCTGTACTTATGAGTGTATTCTCCCCCTTTCATATCTTAATAAATCCTTGATATCGGTTAAACAGACATGCAAGAATTTCTCATGACAGCCTACACTCTGCTTTGTTACAAACTATGTGTTTGTGGTGACAAGTGACGTCAACCGGACAGGATGTAGAGTCACCTGGGAAGTGAGGACTGGTCAGACCTCTGAGGAATTATCTTAATCAGGTTGACTGAGATGAGAATTTCCAAGAGTTGGTGACACTATCCCCTGGGCTTGGGGTCCTGGACTGAATGAATCAGCTAAGTCCATTTGCACCTTACTCTCCGCTTTTTTGATGTGGATGAGGTGTGAGCAGCCACTTTAAGTTCCTGTTGCCACAGCTGCCTCACCATGACGGATAAGGAGCCGAAATAACCCTATTCTTCCTTAGGTTGCTTTATCGGGGGGGGGGGGAGGAGGACAGAAGAACACTGAGATGTAGGAGCTTTCGTGTATTTTGTTTTTCAAAAGGTCTTCTGATTCAAGGTGTTCTATTTTAAGCCACCAGCAGAGATCCCTCCATATTACGCCTCTACTAAAGACAGAAAGTGGTGAGAATCCAGAGGACAGACTCAAGACTTGCATCTTTTCAAAGAAGGTAAACTGAATTGGGCCCAAAGCTTAGACAGGATGTGAAAAACTATGGGAATGAAGCTCCACAATGGGCAGAGATGGTAGATTTAGGACATTATAGACAAGTCAAAATTTGAAGGACCAGGTAGGAGCAAAGCTTTGGGCCCCAAATAGAAAATGTGTTTGCGTGTGCTTGCTCATTTAAAATTTATTATTTGTGTTTGTGTGTGTGTGTGTGTGTGTGTGTGTGTGTGTGTGTGTGTGCGTGCAGTGGGTGCTCATAGAGTCCAGACGAGGGTGTTGGCTCCCATGTGTCTGAAGTTATAGGGGGCTATATTCCCTGGTGTGGGTGTCCAATGATGTGCATTTCCTGGTATGTGCACTGGAAAGCAAATGCCCATCCTCTGTGAGCACAGGAAGTACTCCTAACTGCTCAGCATCTCCCGGCCCCACAGCACCCCTTCATTCCTCTTGCCTCTCAGAGCCTAAAACAGAGCATGGACAATATCCAGCAGACACTAAGTGAATATTTGCCAACTTCAGAATTCAGTCTCAAACACACGACAGAACTCAACCTCATAGGATGCTGTTAGTGAAGAGGGGTCTCAAAGAACCCAAACACTGAACCAAAGCTGAGGGAGCCAGGTGAGACTTCAGCGTTTATCGGTTCTGTGTTCCCGCTGGCTAAACTATGACACAGAAACAGCATGGAAGTTGTAACATGAAGGGCCAGGCTGCTTGTTGGGGTTTCTGTCCTGCCTGGTTCCCGTAGCCGTTTAGTCCCAGAAAAAAAAATCACACAGAGAGTCTGCATTAGGTTACAAATTGATTGGCCCATTAACTCAGGCTAAGTATTAGTTCTTATAAGTTATATTAACCCATTATTCTTATCTATGTTACCCACATGGCTCAGTACCTTTCTCAGCGGGGCAGGTCACATCCTGCTTCTTCAGTGGTCCAGGCAGGAGTGCGGGAAGAGCTTCCTTCTTCCCAGGATACTCCTGTTCTTATTGCCCCACCTCTACTTCCTGTCTGGCTTTCCCACCTAGCCTTCCTGCCTGGCCAATCAGCATTTATTTAAAACATGATTGACAGAATACAGACAATTCTCCCGCAGCAGGAAGTCATGACTCCTGTCCTCCAGATTAACAAGTTTAGAAGCATGAATGCAGAAGGCTTTTCTTAAAGCTATCAATACAGAAGCCACAGAGGGCATTGACAGCACTGGTCTAAATGACAGAAGGTAGGAAATCACAGCTGAGTGTGTCTATGGAGAGCAGAAGTCAGAAGCGCTATCCTTGTTGGGAAAACTTATGTAATTATTTTATCAATTACATGGAATGTAATTGACAAAGCCATTTTTCTGAAGTTTTCTCTCTGGAACTGTAATCAGGTTCCTCAGGATAAATAGCTGAGAAACAAAACAAAACACCCTTCTGTGTTCCTAGTAGAGAAAGAGAAAATAACTAGCCATTTTGAAATATGGCAGAAATGCTCGCCATAATCAAGTCTACTTACTAAGCAGGAGAAAAGCTTAACTGGGCTTTACGTGAGGTGAGGAGAGAGCAGTTTCCCTCAACCCTGTCCAGTCTGTGACAGAACGAGCTAAGCAAAGGAGCTGAAGAGTAGTGTCAGCCGCATGAGGACCATCTAAAGCCTGGGGCTTAGTCACAAGTCTGCAGCCAGAGCAGAACACTTGTCTTCCACCAACTAGCACCACAGGGATGGGGATTACTCAGAACAACAGCGCTACCCCCTGGTAAGTTATAGCTGAAAGATCAGCAAAGTGTCATCTCCACTTAAGGAAGAATGTATATCCAAACCCAAAGACAGCAGAGAAGAAAAGAGAACAACACTAAAGAAAGAGTTGGAGCCTTAGGCTTAGCATAGCTACAGCAAAAGAGGAAATTTCTCCAGGCCAGCCAGATTTACCCCAGAGTTCACAAGCAGAGTCATTTACCTTCACTGTGTCTGCAGGAAAATCATATTGAATGTGATCAATAAGTATGAGGCATGCTAGCAGACAAGGACGAACACCCAAATGGAAAAGACTCAGCTGGAGATGCTTATAAAATGAAACTTTGGAAACATCAGACAAGGGATATGAAATAACTATGATTGGCCTGTCATAGTGTAAATGGGAAAAGCATATAAACATAGATACGAATAATATAATAATGGTTAATGTAAGTTATAAGAGTTAATTAATGCCGCAAAACAATCCCACACCAGTTTGGAAATTATTATTAAAAGGGGTTATTTATTGGAGGGGAAAAAACTTACAGATCAATGTCCCAAACCACAGTCGTCTTGTTGCAAACAGGAAACAGAGAGTCCAGCAGTCTGAACGGGAGCAGGAAGCAAGAGAGTGGGCAAAGGGCTGCCACTGCTTTTTAAAATGAAAGAGACCACACCCCAGAGGACTGGTATCTTAAAGGCTATTGGTGGAAGGAGTGGAAGGAGCTCCCACAGCACCTCCCCCTTTTGTTTAAGTAAGAGAGTTCTAAACCTACTACAAAATTATATACAATAAAAACAAATATCCTATTCTAACTATCTTAAGTCTTGTATAATAAATAACTTGGCCAAGTCATGAGAGGAAAGTAACTACATTTATCTAGTCTTCAACCCCATCGAAGATCTGAGAAGGGAAATAACATTACCTGAGTAATTAGGAAGTGCAATCAAACAACTTCCAAAATATGCAACAAATCACAGAGACAACTGGCTACCTGGGCAATCACCCAAAGTCATGTTTGCAGCGTTGAAGCAACCAACTTTGGCTAAGGCCTAGAATAACTGACAGATTATTTTTAAAGGCAAGAAATTTTTCAAAACTGTCTTACCCTTTCTTGGCAAGATTTGACAGTTCTGCCTATCCATTTCCGGATACTATGTATTTTGTCAGTATTTGAGGTATGGGCAGTTCCTTGCCCAGAGGCCGGTTTTGCCAAGAAGAAGACAAGCTCCAAGTGGAGTGTCTTTGGTGCTCAATAATCTCTTGGGATTAGATCGGTGTTGGCAAGAGCAATTGTGTCTCACTACCACAGAACTCTAGGTTAGATTAAATGCCATTTTTTGTAGCTCTTTGAAGAGGTTGAAGATTATTTAAACAGCTGTGCAATAAATGAGGACAATGACCTCCAAATATAAACAATGTACAAGTATACATTGCAATATGGTAAAAATATATATATATATATCAATACATAAACAATATATAAGAATCTTACTCAGAGGTAGAAATGTACACTGCAATATGGTAAATATATATATCAATACATAAAAAATGTTTTAAACAGAGATAGAAGCATGCATGCATACAATATTCAATATAATTTAACTTTGTATCCATATACAAGAATTTATGCCAATGTAATTATCTATAAACAATAACTCACAAATACCAATCTATTATCCCATCATTCCTTTTTTTTTCAAACAGATCCCTGAGCCTATAAAATTTCTCCCCCAACCCTCAACCATATACTAATTATAATCAACCCCTAAATGATGTTCCTAAACCCAAGGACAAACTGGGAGAGGGGACATCGTACTCTAGAATTACTTCCAGCTATCATGGGGGCAACGTTCTTTCTAGGGGATCCTGTGAAAGTAAAATGATGGTTAAATTCCAAGATCAATTTCTGGTAAAACTGAAAATAGTCTCTGAGTATTTTGAGGAGGTCTGGCCAGAATGTTGTAAAAGATGTACACCATTTTAGCTAACCAAATTGGAACCATCTTGTGCATCTGGCACCCAAAACAGGCCTTGTAGTAGTTCTATCAGTGTCATGACGTCATATCAACCAGGTGGAGTTGTTGTTATGGGGCCCCATCTTCTTCCTGGAAACTTCAAAGATAACTGCAGGAAAAATTCATTTTTCATTGTGGAAAACTTAAACATTATTTACAGTTGCATATGCTCAATGAAAGGCATGATAAAGACAAAAATAGATATGAAGAAAAGCAAAGATGTTTTCTAAATTCATTTTTCTTTCTGTCCCATATCATGGCTCTTGACATGAGACAGAAACACCAGAAACTCCGGGTTTTTCTCTTAACAACAGGCTTGGAATTAGAGGGGGACTGAGCTAGAGTCTAACTCCGAAACCAGCTCTATATACTTATGAATGTAAATAAACAAAAATATATGTAAGCATTATTACTTACGGAACCTATTCGATTTTCTTGGTGATCCATATTGGGTAGTTATTTTTTCCATCTCTCAGTATTCAAATATCCAGGGTCCCTTGAATTTTTTTTTTTTTGAAGATGAGTGTTATGCTGCGGGGATAAGAACAGAACCCTGCCCCCATTCTATATGTTTTTCTTGCCACCTGCATGATTATCACCATTGTGGATGAGCTGTCATTTCCCCTTTCCAAGAGGTTTCTCCTCTTCAAATCGAACCTTTGTTCATTTTGATGGTATCGACAATTTTTCTTCTCCTGTGGAAACAAGAGCAAAACCCCTTCCCCCAACGTAGCACATCTCCTGGCTTCCATTGAGAGGTCAGCACATCCTTGAAATATACTGATTGATTTAGTTCAGAAGATTTTTCCATTATCCAATGTCTTTCTGCTGCTGTTGTTCCTTTCTCATTAGCGTTAAGAAAATTCAAAGTTAATAAGGCATTATGTAATCTATTTCTGGGGGCATTTTCCACCCCTTTCTGTTTGTTTAACATATCCTTTATAGTTCAATTTGATCTTTCTATGACTGCTTGACCTGTAGGATTGTATGGTATACCTGTAACATGTTTAATATTATAATAAGCAAAAAACTGTTTCAGTTTCTTAGAGACATAAGCTGGACCATTATCTGTCTTTATTAGTGCAGGTATACCCATGATGGCCATAACTTCTAGTAAATGTCCGATTACTGAATCAGCTTTTTCTGAGCTTAAAGCAGTTGCCCACTGAAAACCTGAATAAGTGTCAATGGTGTGATGTACATATTTTAATTTTCCAAATTCTGCAAAGTGGAACACATCCATCTGCCATATTTTATTCCTTTGAGTACCCTTTGGGTTAGTCCCTGCAGGTAGTGGTGTTTGGTTATATAAAGAGCAAGTAGGGCATCTCTTTATAATCTCCTTAGCTTGTTGCCATGTAATGGAAAACTCTTTCTTTAAACCTTTGCTATTGATGTGATGTTTTTTTATGAAATTCTGAGGCCTGCAACACGCTTCCAATCAATAATTGATCAATTTCTGCATTACCTTGTGCTAGAGGACCTGGCAGATCTGTATGGGATCGGATGTGTGTTATGTACATCGTACAAAGCCTATTCCTGATTATGTCTTGTACCTGTATAAACAATGAAGTCAATTCTGTATCATCTGGTATAAATTCAGCAGTTTCAATATGCAAGATAACTCTTTATGCATATTGTGAATTAGTAGCTATGTTAAGAGGCTCTTTAAAATCCCTTAGCCCCATAAGAATGGCATATAATTCTGCCTTCTGGACAGAAGTATAAGGGCTTTGTTCCACCTCACTCAATTCGTCTGATTTGTAACCTGCTTTCCCTGATTTATTAGCATCAGTATAAAATGTACGGGCTCCAGTTATTGGAGAATCACGTACAATTCGAGGAAGAATCCAAGAAGTTCTCTTTGTAAGGTTAAGCCTACAGCTTTTGGGATAGTTGCTATTAATTTCTCCCAAAAAGTTAGCACAAGCCCTTTGCCATGGTTCATTGTCTTCCCATAACCTTTTTATTTCATCAGTAGTGAAAGGCACTATAATTTCTGCTGGATCTATACCTACTAGCTGACGAAGTCCCAGTTTACCTTTTATAATTAATTCAGAGACCTTTTCCACATAAGTTTTTAATTTTTTGCTTGGTTTGTGTGGTAAAAAGTTCCATTCTAAAATAATATCTTCCCTCTACATTAAAATTCCTGTAGGAGAAATTCTGGAAGGCAATATGACTAGGATACAACTAAGATTTAGATTCACCCTATCCACATGTGCCTCCTGTAATTTTTCCTCAATCATCGTCAGTTCCTTTTCTGCTTCAGCTGTTAATTCTCTGGTACTATTCAAATCTTTGTCAAGATCCGAGGTTTTGTTTCAATGAATTATTAGATCAGGGGTTATCCCAATAGCCGGTCATAGATTGGAAATGTCTCCTAACAATCTTTGAAAGTCATTAAGAGTCCGTAACTGGTCTCTCCTAATTTGTGCCTTTTGTGTCCTAATTTTCTATAAGCCTATTCTGTAACCTAGGTAATTAACAGAATCTCCTCTTTGAATCTTTTCATGAGCAATTTGTAATCCCCATTTAGGCAAAATTATCTTTATTTCCTCAAACATTCTTTCTAAAGTATCTATATTTGAATCAGATAGCAAAATGTCATCCATGTAATGGTAAATTATAAACTTAGGGAATTGCTTACGTATTATTTCTAATGGCTGACTTACAAAGTATTGTCACAGGCTGGGGCTATTGAGCATTCCTTGTGGGAGGATAGTCCACTGGTATCTCCTAGTAGGTTGAGAGTTATCATAAGTAGGCACTGTGAAGACAAATTTTTCTCTATCCTTTTCTGGTAAAGGTATAGTAATGAAGCAATCTTTTAAATCAATAACTGTAAGAGGCCATCCTTTGGGTAACAGAGAAAGCAGAGGAATTCCAGACTGTAGAGGGCCCATAGGTTGAATTACCTTGTTGACAGCCCTTAGATCTGTCACCATTCTCCATTTTCCAGATTTCTTTTTTACAACAAACACCAGAGAATTCCAAGGGCTAGTTGACTCCTCAATATATTGAGCATCTAATTGCTCCTGTACCAATTGTTCTAAAGTCTGCAATTTATCTTCAGCTAGAGGTCATTGCTTAACCCATATTGGCTTCTCAGTTAGCCACTTTAAAGGTAGGGCTGTTGGTACCTCTAAAGGTTTGTTAGTTGCTTTATATTCTTGTACAGCCTGAATGGCTGGTGACCATTGTGTATAGTACCTTATTACATCCTTCCCAGAATTATGAGTTCCTGGGACTTCAGGAACGTTAATCTGGGTATTCCATTGCTGTAGCAGGTCATGGCCCCATAAATTTATTGCAATAGCAGCTACATATAGCCTTAGCTTTCCTCTTTGACCTTCTGGCCCAATACAGTTAACCCATCTCATGCTTTGTTTAACTCGAGATATGGTTCCAATTCCTAATAATTTAACATCTGCCTCTTGAAGAGGCCACGATTTGGATGCCACGATTCTGGAGTGATGATACTCACATCTGCTCCTGTGTCTACCAAGCCTACTCTCACCTTTGGTCTCTGATCATTTATAGAGGTTTGCCAAACTACATGCTTCTTATTTCCTAATTGAATCTCTGACTTATCCTCCAAATTTGAGCCATCATTTAGAACCTTATGGTCTTGCAAAGAAGCTTCTAGAGATTTTAATTTTCCTGGTGTGATATGTCCGACACGGTTACTGGGAATGATTGGGCCACTTTTGGCTTAGGGGCCTGTGAGATGCCCCTCAGGGAGTTTCCTGATCATATCAGGTTGCCTTGTCTGTCTGTTGTTGATCTGCATTCATTGGTCCAATGTCTTCCTTTACCACACTTCCTACATATACCTGAGGGCTGAGGTTTCCTATTACTGCCATTTCCAGACGAAGTGTTATTCCTAGAAAATCCTTGCCTGCAATCCCTTTTTAAGTGTCCTAATTTACCACAGTTAAAACATTTGGCAGGTTGATATCCCCTCATCGCTTTGGAAATCGCTTCTTCTACTCAAGATTCGTCATTGTAATTAAAGGTCTGAAAATTCATGGTATGCTGGATCCATTCATCCATAGGTGCTGATCTAGACCTTAAAGGCCCAATTATCTTTTTGCAGTCTAAGTTTGCATTTTCAAAAGCCAGCAGTTCAAGAATTAGTCGTCTAGTTTCTGGGTTTGTTACTCCTATGTTCAGAGCCTTAATTAATCTTTGCAAAAAGTCAGTATAGGGTTCTTCCTGTCCCTGCCTAACCCTGGTATATGACTCTATCTTTTTTCTCGGTTCTGGTATCCTATCCCAGGCATTCAAAGCTGCTTTGTGGCATAGGGACAATACTTCTTCATCATAAAGAGCTTGGACCTGTGGATCAGCATATGCTCCTATGCCAAGAATTTGATCCTGGGAAACCTCCACACCTTTTGCCCTTCCTTTCTGTTTCATATGTTTGGATTCTTCTCTGAAATAAATTCCAAACATCAAGGAAAGTCCATCTTCTAACACCACTGATGCTAACTGGGAGAAATCATGGAGAATAGCCCTGACATTAGAAGCCCAAGTTCTTATCATTTCCTTAACAATTGTAGAGTGCAAGCCATAATTAACGATGGCTTGCTTAATTTCCTTTAGGTCATTCATTCCTACTGGCATCCATCTAGCTTCTTTGGCTCCCTTTGAGCCTTTAGAAGTTGACACTTTGTCAGAATAAATTACAGGGTATGTCACTAAAACCCTGGGTAAACCAGTTCTGACAGCTGGTGGTGGCATTGTATCCTGCCCTTGTATCTTCTCACCCAATCAAGTAGCTCCTATGATTTTCTCAATTATTTCAAATCTCTTAATAATTGTCTCACGTAAGGCCTGAATCTCCTGATCTGCAAATGTTTCTAGTGATTTCCCTATGTATTCAATTTTCTGGTTCCCATTCTGCACCTGTGATTCCAAGGTCTTAATGTTTCCTTTCAAAGATAACATCTCCTCCTTGAACTGCCCCTGGATATCATGTAAGTTGCCATCCTGGAGGTATATTCTGTCTGTAACCTTATCAAAACTCTGTGATAACTTCTGAAAGTCAAATTCAACAGCCTGGACCCTTTCAGGTAAGTTCCTAGTACCCTTAGATAAGGAATCAATTTTACCTATCATGGTATTAATACTATCAATTAATGTCATATACTTCCATAATGATATAATATGGAGAAGAAAACTGAGACCTAATAACCAGTAAATTGAGATACCCCCAAGGTCATAGATGCCTCATGTGATTTCTTCCATAGTGGCAGCAAAAATCATGGCTAGAGTCCCATTAAAAACAAAACCTACCATTTTACCTGTTAACAAGCAGATGGCACTGTTTCTGAGTCATGACTGGAATCAATGGAAAGGTATCAGGATAGATCCTGTGGTAAAATCCACCCTAATACTTGTTAAAAAAAAAAAACTGGGGGAAAAATGAGTCTCAAGAAGTTAAATGTAGCAAAATCAATTCCATACACAGAGCAAGAAATCCAAAGTCCAGGTACAGGGAACAGAAACCCAGAAGCTTTCAGTGGCTAGCAAACAATGCAGCTAGGCTCGGGCATCCACCTGCCGCTCCACTGGGGATCGCAGCTCCCACCCGATGGAGGGGTCGTGACACAGCTGCTGTGGAGGTTCGAGCACTGGTGGTCAACCATTCCTATGCTGCGTCAGCTGGGAACAGAGATTCTATTTGAGCTGCCAGACGTCTCAAGGAGTTTTTGCCCCAGGGAATTTTCAGTTTGGCAACCTGTCTCATGCTGCCTAAGCCCTAGACTGTCAGCAAACCAGGCCAGCAGCATGGATCCCAGGAGGCGTGGAGTTTTTAACTGCTGACTCCATGCAAGGCCACAGCTGGGGGAGTGCTCATGCCAAGCCGAACTGTTGGCAAGAAGCAGAGCCAGCAGCAGGCAGCTGAGTGGGGGGATGGGAGTAGGGGTGGGGAGTGGTTCTAAAACCAAACGTTGAGGCACCAGATAATGTTGCAAAACAATCCCACACCAGTTTGGAAATTATTATTAAAAGAGGTTATTTATTGGAGGGGAAAAAACTTACAGATCAATGTGCCAAACCACAGTCCTCTCATAGCAAACAGGAAACAGAGAGTCTAGCAGTCTGAACAGGAGCTGGAAACAAGAGAGCAGGCAGAGGGCTGCCACCGCTTTTTAAAATGAAAGAGACCACGCCCCAGTGGGCTGGTATCTTAAAGGCTATTGGCTGAAGGAGCGGAAGGAGCTCCTGCAGCAGTTAATAAGAAGCCTGAGCTAATGGGCCAATCAGTTTATAACTTATGGAGACCTTTGTGTGATTTTCTTTGGGGCTAAATGCCTGTGGGACCTGGTGGGAGGACAGAAACCAGGCAGGACAGAAACAGCAGGCCCTCAGTCAACAACTTTCCACTTAACGAGGTGGAAACTTTGAAAAAGATTGAAAAGGGAAACCTAGAAATGAAAAATATTATAATTAAAATGAAGAATATATTTGATGCAGTCCCTAGTCAGTTAGACAGGTCCAAGAAGACTGAGTTCAGACACATGCTACCAGAAGTTTCCCAAAGTGAACTGCAAAGAAAAAAAAATATATACCCATACCCACTGAATGTCCAAAGAGCAAGATATGAATATATGTGTAAATTCGTCATAAATGTATATAAATTATTTTATAACTTCCTGTAGATTTTATGTGTGCATAATATACAGTCCAGAAAGCAGATTTGTAATGCTTTTTCACCTATGGGTTCCAATACTCCTCAGAACAACTGTATAAGATTGATACAAATGTCCTCATTTTATATCTGTGCCCAGTATCCCAGGATACTCAGAGGACTGCTGAAATGGAGAAAATTAATGGACAGGGAATAAAATCACAAATCTAAATGCAAAAGAAGCCAGGGAGTTTGCACACTGCAAAACTCAAGTTCAAGTGGATGAGAAGTGCTCTGTCAGGTTGTGAGGGCTGAGATTATGCATCGCTTCTGCTGTGACCTGACTAGTGCACTGGAGGACACAAAACAGGGACTTGGTTGACCACTGAGCCACAGACATAACTATGGACTAGGCCTAGGCTGAGCACTCAAGTGGACAAGGGTCGCCGACACTTGAAGTTGATGCTTCCCACGGCTCAGGCCCTAGGAGGAAAGAGCACATGGCAGAGAAAATGGTCAACCAGCCATGCAGCCAATCTGAGTCCTTGTATGCAAGCCCAAGAACCAAAGACCGCATAGCCTGCCACGGCCATCTGTTGGTATGAATTGGAAACCCATTACATTCTGGGCACCATGGGGATTCCCACAGCACTGAGGAGGCCTGATCATGCCTTCATGGAAAACACATACCTAAGAAAGTACTTCCTTTTGGTTTGGGGCCAGTTGCTAAAGTTGTAGACTTGAATACATGGATGGCTCTTTTCCCACAGGCAAAACACAAAACCAGAAATTGAGCAATGTTTTGGGAATTCACCGAATCTGTCATCTCTAACTTTCCAGAAATATCTGGAACTTGAGTTCCTGCTGTCATTGTTCTGGAAACATCCTCCTTCTTCCTGAAATTAACCTTCAGCAGCTGGCCTTGTTGCACCAAGATTTCAGAGGAGCCCAGATGTCTAAGGAGTCTGAATCCCTGGTGAGCCTGAGGCCAGGGGCGCAGTGCCTTGGGGGTGGGAAGGAATTGTCATGAGGACATAGGAACATTTCACTATTTGAAGTCTTCTGTTTCACTTGCTTTCTTTGCTGATAGCTAAGATATTTTCCTTAGCATAAAGCTCATGACAGTTTCCAGATAATTCATAAGTGGTCATTTTAAATACTACTTGATTCCATTACTGCTACCAGCTAGTTTAGGGTAAAAAGATGAAGATTTTCTAAACAGGTCAGCTTTTGGTATTTGGTTTTGATTAATTATTTTTTAAAATTGTGTGTGTGTGTGTGTGTGTGTAAGTATATGTCACCTGTGTGTGAGTGCCCAAAGAGACCACCAAAGGGCTTCAGATTGGAGTCACAGACAGTTGTGCACACCCTCATGTGGGTGCCAAAACCAAACTCTAGAAAAGCAACAAGGGTCCTGAACTCTAAGTTGTCTTTAGACCTTCTTTAAATTCTTTGAGAAGTCTGATTTCTGCAATGACCCCCCCTTCACTTAATGTGAAAATTCCACTGACTAAAGGTACATCTTCAAAGATAGCTAGATTAAATAATAAATTACCATTATTCTAGTAAGTTTGTCATAACATGTTGGCTGCTAGCTAGGTTTCCCAATGACTCAAATATTAATGCAACATGAAATGAGATGTAGGAGAGGAATAAGAAAACCAATGGCTGGGGCACCTTCTGTGGTGACTGCCTTCCTCATGAAGCACAGGTATGCTCTTCAAGATCTGCTCCTCCACCTTTCCAAAGCTCCCAGGAAGCATCTCCCATACTTGCAATTGGACTTCATCCTTTCTATGTACCAAGACTCACACTCTTCCTCTACAAAGTCTGAGGCAAGGTCTCACTCGGCTGCCCAGTTAGGCCTGAAATTTGTGGCCATCCTTCTTCCTCGGCGTCTTATGTGCATGACCAACACATGCCACACATCCCACATCTTCAATTCTTCAGCCTGTCCCCTGCCTGTTTCTCTTCTTCCTACCTCTTGGCACATGTGAATATATCTTGCTCTTCTCTGCTTCATCAGTTTTCTATATTGAGAGAAAGAGAGATGGGGGGAGAAAGGGAGGGAAGAAAGAAAGAAAAAAGAGAAATAAGGAAAAAAGAATAAGAAGGAAAGAAAGAGAGAAAAGAGGAGAGAAGGAGAAAGAGATTGAGATTCAGTCCTATTCCAGCCAGCAAAGAGTATCTGAACATCTTTGTCCATCTAGTCTATTTTTCACTAATGAAATGAACAAAACACAACAATCAGCTTGAAAAATTATTTGGCAAAACAAAATTTACCCAACAGGTAAAAGAAACTAAAAGGCAAATATATCCTTTGGTGTGTTTTGTCTCTTTCTCATAGGAGGCTCAGAAAAATGTCTAAACATTGCCCCAAAGCCATAACTATTAGCAATTTTTACACACCGTAATAAATTAAGAAAACATGTCTGCTACCTTGGTATCATTGAAATTAAGGTTTTGAACATGAAGTGTGTATAAGAAGAGCTTATCCATAGGCTGTGCTCCTAATTATAGGACCTTGTAATTTCCCCATCATATGAGCCACCATTAAGACCATTTCCTGATTGTGTATTTAATGAATTCTTGCCACATTTGCCCTCTACCCAGTCTGTGTCTGCACTCAAAGCAATGAGGCTCCTGGGTCCACCTACATTCTCTTGTGCCTTGCTCCACAGCTGCTGATGTGGCCCTTCCTGATGCCATCCTCTCCTGCCAGTGTGTGCTTTTCAGCTCTCTGAGAACACCTGTCACTCCTAGATCGCCTCATAAACACTGTGTCCAATGTGCCAGACACAGTGTGTCACGTCTCGGAGGGATGCGACTCCCCTCGATGAATTTAAAAGCCACTTAACACTTTCTATTTAATTTGGCAGAAAATCAAAATGTAAGGTGTGTGTGGCGACTTTCTCTGGATGCTTGTTCTCCCTTTAGGGGATTCCTTTACATTGAGGGATCGCTTTTAGCCAGCAATCCTTCCTCTGCTGTGGCATTAGAAAGTGTTCTTCATGGTATGTGACATTTCAGGGAGGCAGAAAGGCTTTCTTCTGAATCTCTTAACCTCATATAAGCCTCCTTAGATTAAAAAAAAAAAAAGTGGTCCTTAGGAAACATAGCAGCACATTGTAAACTCCAGTTGAATATTTTGTTTTCTGGGGGACACCATCTCTGTAATCTGGTATGAGATCTCCAGGGAGTCTTTTCAGCACTGCTATAGAAAATATGGCATGGAGATTGAGACCACAGCAGAAAGAGCCTTGCTGTAAATATTTCCCTTGAGCTTCAAAGGGACAATAGCCCTGGGATTAAAAGAACACAAAACCATTCCAGCTTCTCTGCCTTAACATGGTCAGTGAGCTGCTTTGGAGTGGTCATTTGGGAGGGCTGACAACAGCGCCCAAGAATTTAAGACTAGCCAGGTGGTAGTGGCACACACCTTTAATCCCAGCACTTGGGAGGCAGAGGCAGGTGGATCTCTGTGAGTTCGAGGCCAGCCTGGTCTACAGAGCTAGTTCCAGGATATTTATGGTTGTTAGACAGAGAAACTCTGTCTTGAAAGAAATATAAAAACAAAAACAAAAGCAAATTTAAGTCTATAAAACTAAGATCATTACTGCAATCAGATCACCACGGTGAGTTTTGCCTACTGCCTCCAACAAGGGTGTCTCCTAGACGATGAATTGCTCATACTTGGCACTCTTATCAAGCTTACAATATAAATAGTCTGAGACATTAGACCATCATGTCCTCTACCATGTGACATAATCTACTGTCTTTGAAGCTGTGCTGCAGGAAGCCAGTCAGAGCTCAGATGTCTTAAGTGCCTCCATCCATGCTAGTAAAACCCAATACGAAACATTGTGTCAGGCCCACAGACCTTACCATCTACGTTCCCAAGCCAGATACAAGCAGGGAGGAGGTAGCTCGATGGGGCCTCTACACTTCCTTGTCTCCTTCCTCTCCAACCAAGCCTCTTAGCGCTGAAATGAAATTACCTGCTATTTTGATCAAATCAGACTCTGGGGAATTTGGCACAGAACGAAAACTGGAAGTCAACTCCACTCCCTAACTTGGGAACTTCAAGGGGAGGGCTTTTTCAAGTCCATTGTTTTGGAGCAAAAACTGCTTTCAGTGGTAGTAACACAATCCCCACCATCCTATGACCCCATTCTATCCCCAATCCCCCCAAAAGAGAGCAAGAAAAGATGTTCTTGCAGTTATATCCCATAATCCCAAACTGCTGTGCACACACACTTAAAAAGCCTTTTCAGACTATCTCCTCATGTTTTGAACTCCACCTGATGGCTTCGGCTTCCCTTTGTGAAATTTTGTGTCTGCAGGAACGATGTATTTCTGTGCTACAGATGAGCAGCCCTTCCAAGGAAATGCTGACGAGTGTCTTCCCATGTCACTTCACCTCTCAATAGTCTTGTCTTCTGTCAGAGAAAACATCATCTTAGGTTACTTGCTTTTGAGAATAAGCACCCATCGCTTCTTGCTTAGGTCCCTGGAGATAGAAGCGGGCTAAAGATGACAGCAGATGTAACTGCTGTGGTTTCATGCCCCCTTCCTTGATCACAACATGCCTTATCACTGCACAAATTTTCTTCCCCTTGATTTGCTTTTGTTCATGAAATCTTTAAGTGAATTCAAGTATACCAAATATGTAAGTATATCAAACATGTTCAAAGAAAACATCTGGTGATAATAAATCATAAAGTTAATTCTCTGAGATACAAATAGTTTTGCCATTTATTAAAGATGAAGGAAAAATTGTATTTTAATGAGATCAATGTGCTTGTTGGGTTTTTACCAAGGAATCAACTCGGGACTGGGCAGAAGGTTCAGTAGATAAAGTGCCTTGTTATTCAGGCTTGAAGACCTAAGTCAGATACCAGTACCCATTAAGAAGCCAGGCTCCAAAAAAAGCTGGGATGGGCGGACCTCAGAAGGTTCCTGGCCAGTCATCTCCCACTGAGAGACCCTGTCTCAAAACAAAAGGTGGATGGGTACTAAGGAATGACTTCCAAGATGAACCTCTGACCTCCACATGTGTGCACACTCATGCACCTGTGCACAAACACACATATATGCACACACACATACACACAACCATAAAAGTATAAAATAATCATTGGTTAAATCTTTGACACTGTAGCACATACAGCATCTTCAGCGGTTTTCAGATTTGACTAATATTTTGACTTTATAACCCTCCATGCTTCACCTGAATACATAATACAAAATAATACAAAATACAAATACATAATACAAAATAACGGGCATATGTTTAAGGACATTTCAGAAGTTGTTGGATATCCTGTTCTAATTCCAAGCCAAAATTCATTTAAGTATTATTTAAGGCAAACAGCAATTTTAAAAATCAAATATCCTGACACAAGACAATTCAAAGAGATGCCAATTGATGCTCTCATTCTGAAGGATGATACAGGAAAATAGTAGACATCGTCATTTTCCATGATTGGACTGTCACGTTTCTGCAAGGACGGGAATGCCACACGTGCCATGGGAATACTGTGATCAATAACGACCAATACTCTGGACTCTGAGCTGAGGTATTTTAGTCAGCATTCATCTCCATTGCATGGTATGTGCAGTGCGCATGCTATGCAGTGTGCATGCTGTGCAGTGCTCATGCTGTGCAGTGTGCATGCTGTGCAGTGCTCATGCTGTGCAGTGTGCATGCTGTGCAGTGTGCATGCTGTGCAGTGTGCATGCTGTTTCAGAGTAAATTCTTAAAATGGTGGCTGGCAATGGGTTTTATAATAGCCTTGCATTAGTATGACATAAAATAATAGTTTTCTCCCTATATTCTATACTACCGAGCAAATTTGAAGCGTAAAGTTTTCAGACTCAACACATGAACTTGGAAAGGGTACACATTTTTTGGACTTGCTTCTCTTTTCTCCAGTGTAATAATTTCTGTTTTGTGTTTTGGTTTTCATGCATTCTCTGCTTGACTGACACTCTTCGTTTCTATGAAGTTCGGACACACATGCCACTGCACGCCAAGCCTTTAGCAGCAAAGCGGGGCTGTGCTACACAGGAGAGTGCTGTGCAGGTGAGTTTCCACCCATGCCCATTAACTAGACCTGCAGGGTAGATGATGACGAGGGTAGAGAAGTTGTCGCATGCTGTTGTCGCATGAGGAAAGTCAATGCAAGGAAAGCCATCTGTGAAAGCTCTTTCACGGTTTCAGAGGTAAAGCATGAATGCCCTGGATACATGAGAAACCTTATCAATTTTGTTCAGTCTATAGAAGGAGCCTGCAAACAGATGCAGGAGGATCAGGACAAGGGAAGAGAATTGTCTCGATACAGTTGTTTCTTTTGGATATTTTGTTGCTCTGAGAGTGAGCTCATCTCTCTGAGGACGCTTTAGTTACAAGGAGGACTATGGGTCAAGTGTAGTCTCCTTAGAGCGGTTGCTCCACGATGCTAACTACTTGGTGTCCTGGAGAGCCTCAGCTATCAGCTTGACCTGAACCCAAAGTCACCTAGGAAGGAGCACTTCAAATGAAGAATTGTCTCCATCAGAGTGGCCTGTGAGCATGTCTGTGAGGTAAGTTTGATTACTAATGGTGATGAGGCACCAACCATTATGGGGCAGGGGTACCATCCATAGCTATGTGGGCCTGGGCTGTCTAAGACACCTGCCTGAGCAGGCAGGAGCCCTCTAGTAAGGATTTCATCCAAGGTCTGTAGTTCAGGTCTTACCTTCAGGTTCCTCCATTGATGGAATGTGGTGTGAACGAGTAAACAAGGAAATCCTTTCCTTCTACCACTTATTTGGGGTCATGGTGTTTATTACAGCAACAGGGAGCAAACTAATCAACTTACAACCATCAGAAAAATGAGAAAGGGAGAATCTTATGTTCTTGCTATTCAACAACATAAAAGGAATAAAGTACTGTTTGATTTAACAACATGAATGTGCTTCACAGGGGCACTCACGAGGGGTAGGCGGGAAGGGTTCTGACTTCAGGGCTTGCCTTGTTTAAGTAGCCAGTTCCTGACCAGCCAGAGTCACGTGATAAGACCCTGCTTAAGAAAGGGAGGCAGAGACGGGAAAGAGAAGGGGAGAGAGGGTGATCAGGATGAGCAGGTGCCCAACAACCATTTGTCTGACTGTGGAAACAGTTACATACAAAAATCATTCAAGTTTATACTTAGAATTTATAAATCTCATTATCTTGAACATGCAAGAAACTGATCTAAAAGTTAAAAATGAAAAACAAAAACCTAGTTTCAAATTGTTACTAAAGCAAATATCAGTTTATAACTGATAATACAATTCTCATTAGCACAAAGGCTAAACTAAACCTGGTAATCTTACTTTGGGGAGAGGGAAGGGAGAGTGGAGGAGTTCACGGTCCTCCTTGACTGTATTTGACTACACAGGAAATCCAAGACCCGTGTAGCTGCTTACGACCCTGTCTTAAAAGATTAATATTAAATAATACAAATAGTTTAAGTAAATTTAACTGTGTTTGTATTGTCAGATGCCAGGCTTCTGAAGGTTCAGTATATTTTGGATATTTATTTGAGATATTTAACATGAGAAATTAAATGAAAATGAAAAAGGGAAAGAGAAGATTCTGAACTTGAGAAGTGAGGTTGTGTCCCCTGTTACACTGACCACTTTCAACCCGTTGACTAAATGGCTTAGCTTAGTACATTTTTGCATACATCTTGTGGAGTAAATCAAAATTTTTGTGTATTTCAAGTGGGTTGCTCTTAATCCACCTGTTCTTAGGATGGGCCTACATATTGTATTTAATATTAGACCCTCATACCTCGTGTGCCTATGAACAGAAACCCAAGTTGCTACTTGGTGACTCCCCTGTAATGATCGCTTGTTACCATTGTGCTAAATGTTTTAAATAGTTTGATTGCTCTTTAAAAAAATATTTGTTTTATAAATTATGTGTGTATGGGGTGAGGGTGGTATGTATGAGTGTTAGTACCTGCAGAGGCCAGAGACATAGGACTCCTGGAGCTGGAGTTGCAGGCCCTTGTGAGCTGCCTGATACAGGTGCTGGGAACTGAACTCAGGTCCTCTGCAAGGGAGAACTTGGTCCTGACTGAGGCGCCATCTCTCCATCCCCGGCTGGCTTTCTCTGAGTCAGTGTCTAATCTAGACAGGATCATCCGTTTCTTTAAGCTTTCCAAGGCAATTCCATGTTTGCTGGTATTTTTCTCCTCTTTGCATGTCTGTGGGGAACAGGATTCTACCTCATGAGGTAGCATTTGATTCTGCAATGTCTGTGTGTGGGCGGTGATTAGAGAAGAGAATGCTGAGGAGATAGGCAAGTGGGAACATTTAGAGAAGAGTCATGCTGGGAACTTTGCAGCGGAGACTGAGAAGGGAGAAAGGGCTGGATAAGGACTTTCTAGCTGAGGGCTTTGCACCATTCCCGCCAGCAGATGCTACATGCGGAGAAGAGGCACGAAGCTGAAAAATCTGGGTCAGGGGGTTCTGCTGCCCGGCAGTATAGAGGCAGGCATGGGCAGTATGGATGACTTTAATATTCCCCACTTAGCTATGCTCAATTCTGGAGTTCAATAATAACAATTAAAAACTAACAAGGACTTTTTCTGAATAAAGTAGCCAAGTACCCGTTATCCTCGTTGTTATCCTATCTAGAGTTAACGCTGCACGCTCATTCACTCGTGTCTATGCAGAGCTGTTTGTTGGGTGCAAGAGTAGTTAGTTTGCCTCCGTGTGTGCCGTGGACTCTGTGTGTGCCTGGTGCCCTGCGGAGGCCAGAAGACATCCTCAGACCTCCAAGACCTTGAGAGAGACTGTCGTGAGCTGCCATGTGGGTGCTGGGAGGCAAACTCAGGCCCTCTGGAAATGCAGCCAGTGATTTTAACTACGGACCCATCTCTCCAACTGGACTATTTATGGCTTTCATCATCACCATTTTTTTTCTCAAAGCCTCACTTTGTGGTCCATGCTGGCCTCAGACTCATCCTCTCTCTCAGCTGCTTGAGTCTTAGCTTACAGCTGTGTGGCACCACAGTAGACCTGCATTAGACAATAGTATGTAATATTATTATATTTCAGCTATTTTCATACCTCTACTGAAAACAGTCTTGGATTCAAAGTATGCTCAGTACCATTTATTTGCATTGCCATAATGTCATGACCGTGTTAGACATCCAACAGCTCGCAGTATTATTAATAGAGACGCCACAGAGGAGACTCTCGTTGCCCAGTATGGGTTCCATGACGGACGAGGTAGGTACAGATGCTGCCAACTGGGGCAGGGAAATCATTTGATGGAAATCTTGATACATTGGCATCTCCTCCATTGGCAGTTTTGAGGGATGAACCTGGAGTCTCTCATGCATGGGAGACCAGAGTCCCACCACAGATCCTGCCCTTAAAAATTCTACTTCTGAAAGTAAATTCTAAATAATAATTTTTAAAAGTAGACAAGGATATTTAGCTGCATGGATCATGAGAGAGAAAGAGGCAAGGAACACTTATGAGGGAGGGCAAGGTGTAGAACCATCACAGTTTACAGTTCAAAGGCCTACGGGTGTTTTCTGTCTCCTATGGGCGTTTTCTGTTTCCTATTTCCATGCTCTTGGCAACAGCCACATTCAGTGGACGGTGGATGGATGGATCCCCTTCTCTCACAGTTCCCATTTAACAAAGAACATTGGTATCGCTAAAAAAGCAACTGGGCATAAATATGTCTCTTCAAGAGGGATGCCTGCTAGGATGTATATCACTTCGAAACATGTTAGAGGGGAGTGTATACCACTATTTGGTTGTTAAGAACAATAAAAAAAATAACATCTAAATCAACTCTCAGAGAAGAGGCTCAATCACCTGGTCCGGGAATACATCCGCATGCTCACTAGCAACCAGCCGGTGACGCGGGTCAAATGGGGACTGGATACAGGCTGTGAGCGGCCCTCTATGTGCCGTATTATTTATATGTGAGCTTAATAACTGTGTGCTCTTCCAAAAGAGACCTAAGGCATCGTCTTTATAAATTGTTATTGTTGAGATGAAAATTTCAATCTGTGGTATGAAAAAAAAAACCACCCTTTCCAAGTCTATCCATCTCCAAGATAGCCGAGGGGGTAGCAGCTGCTCTGAGTATGAAAATCATTTGGATTCAGGATCGGCTATTATGTTTCAGGGCCTACATTATCCCCTCTCAATGGCTGCAGCAAAATTAGTTTTATTAGTCAGATAATGAGGACAGAGGCAGACGGCAAAGCAGTGACTGAACTGGTTCACCTCTGCTATGAGGACGATAGCTACTGATGTTTTGTCCCAGGGCGAGGTCAACGTAGGGCAGCAAATGGTTTCCAGTCTGTTCTTTTCTGGAAAGCAGCAATGTCCAAGTCTATAGCCAGGCTGGCTCACTATGCAAAGCTATCAAGGGAAAAAGTCTGGAGGAGTGTGTTCAGAGAAGTTATTTCCAAAGAACTCTGGAACTGCTGTTGAGTTGGGAGATGAATTCCACTTCACCTTTTGAATTCATCGCTACTAGGAATTTAATTATTTATCATCACCATTGAGGCAACAGGAAGTTTCTACCTAGCAAGATATGGTTGCATATGTCAATATCCCCCCGTTAACCCAATGGCCTTTCTCACCTGAGCTGTTAGTAGAATCAAAACTGCATGAAACATGCACAGAAACTAACTGGAAAATGAATAAATAAAATTAGTGACTGACTTTACAGAAATTCAACTTTTAAATAAAGAATGTTTCTTTATCTTAGTTGTGCTGAAATGAACTCTACAGTTCATTTCCTGATTGAGCCACAGGATGAGGACTTTCATCTTAAGTGTAATGGGTGTCTCTTCTTTGTTTCAAATTTTATCTTTTTGGCAAAACTGTGGTTGAACACCTATTGAAAACTGTGCTAATGGACTCTTGTGATGATATGTGATTTAATAATCAATATCCACACTTAATAAATGGATTGATAATCAGAAAGGTAGGATGTTGGGGTGAAGTTACGATGCAGGTCACTCACCCCCATTCAGCTCACACCCGTTTTCCTTATTGGCCACTGACTCCTACAAATGTTGACTATAACTTTTTTTTTCATGAGATGCATATAGGGAATACAATTGGAAGTAGAGATTTTTTTTTGTATTTGATTAGAATAGTGTGAGATTTAAAATAAGTAAATAAACAAACTAAAAGAAGTTGTTTTCTTTGCTTGTTTTTAGGGCTTGAGAGATGGCTCAGTGGTTAAGGGCACTGGTTGCTCTTCTAGAGCATCAGAGTTCAATTCTTAGCACCCAAATGGTGGCTCACAATCATCTGTAACTCCAGCTCCAGTGCATCTGACACCCTGCTCTGACATGCATGGAGACTAGGCATACATGTGCTGCACATACCTACTTTCAGGCAAACTACTCATACACATAAAATGATAAAATAATTTTTAAGATTAAAAAATGTACACAAGACAATAAAATGATAGTAAAGTATTTTAAAGATAATTTCATTTAGCTTTGAAAGACAACAATGTTAGATGAACATATCAGTAAAGAAAATACAAAAAGCCGGTGGGATAGGAGATGTCTTGCAAATGATTATTGAGTGATCTGTGGGAAATTTTAAGTAGTTGAGAACAAAGAAGGCCTCCTTGAAGAAATGTTGGCATGACTTGGAACCTTTGTATCCAGGTCTGCTTATATATATTGATTCACTGGACACTGTTTGATAATGTGCTTTGTGTATATGGACATTACAGAGAGACAGGCACTAGAGGAAGGGAAAGAAACTAGGAAAAGTCTCTTAACTCCTTTTGAAGGCTTGATCTCCAGAGCTCCAGAGTTCTGAGCTGTAGCCTCCTAGAGGCAATTGTATCACAAGGGATGTGGCTTCATCAGTGAATCCTATAGCCATGGGTCCAGAGCTGATTGGTTGTCAGGGTGTAGAGTGGACTTTAGAAAGTGGTCCCTAGTTGATGGACATGGTCACTGGACCATGCCTTTAAAGGGTGTGTTTTGTTCCTAGAGCCCCTGAAAGATGTATCTCGTATAATTTTTCCCTATGAAATATTCTCCCTCCCTTCCCTTTCCTCCTCCTCTCTCTCCCACCTTCCTTCACTCCCCGCTCACTCTCCTCACGTTCTGGGCATGTGAAAGCACAATCCAGATAGATCCCTTCCTCTTCATGGCGCGTCCCTCTGAGATTTTGTCACGATTAAAAGCTGACTAGCACCATCATTTTAAGAAAGAGATTTCTTTTGTTTTAAGGCATTTTAAAGCCTCCATTTTTCTTCCAAAAGAAGCATGTTCAGAAGAAAAACTGTGGACAAAGAATAAAGGGGAAGTGCACGCACATACGCAAAGGGCTGACTGCTCTGCAAGCTGAATAGTGAGAATAGGTTTGTCTGCCACTTTCACAATGCAGATGATAGGCACCCCACGGCCTAGAACATTCTGCCAAAGGGGTCCTCCATAAAACAGAATGGAGATGAACTATTCGCCATCGGGGGCTTTTAGGTGAAGACCCAGAGTTCTCTAAAGAAATTGCTTATTTTGCTTCCACTTAGTTCATGTCTGAGAGGCAAAGACCTTGCAAAAGCAAATCAAAGTGGTAATGGCAGAGTTTTCGAAGACCATCCTTCCTTCCAGAAAGCTCTGCTAACTTTGATCAGAAGGACAAAGCAAAAGCCCAATTAAAATTTTCTAGAGAAATCCTACCTGAACCTGTTCTGTAAGCATTGCTTGGAAAATTAAGGGCATCTAACTTGTCCCATTCCCAGACTGCAGTGTTTGTTTGTTTGTTGTTTTGAGACAGGGTTTCTGAATTCAGGTCCTCTGCAAAAGCAGACCTTGCTCTTCGTCACTAAGCCATCTCTCCAGCCACACAAGAACATTAAAAAAAAATCTATTGCCACTATGCATTTGAAACTACAAAAATAAGAGAAACACAATGTAGCAAAGTCTAGTAAACTTCCTAAAGAAGACTTCACACTTACGCTGGGGGTGTTTATTCCTGGCTGGTCGGATTGCCTGGGAGCTTCACTGAGTACAGGAGCCTGGCTCTTGTATCCAGAGACTTTGATATAATTTCTCTAGGGAGAATCCTTGACATCGGCATCCTTAAAACTCTCTAGGATATTCTAATTAAAGCACGGCACATTTGAGATGCAATCTTTAAAATACGTGTGGCACCTTCAATGCGCATCTCTTCGTTTCTTGCTTTCTTATGCAGCACAAAATGCACAACCCTCTTGGATGCTGTTTGTCTTGGTTTAAAGATCTCGAACAAAAATCTGGGCAAAGAGAATGAGGCCTCAGAAAGACGCCCTATTTTGGTTTGGAGAGTGTGGTAGATTGAATGTAATAGGCTCCCATAATCAGGGTGTGGCACTATTAGGAGGTGTGGCCTTGTTGGGGTGGGTGTGGCCTTGTTGGAGGAAGTGTGTCACTGTGGGGGCAGGCTTTGAGTTCTTCTTTGCTCAAGCTACTTCCAGTGTCACAGGCCTCTTCCTGTTGCCTGCAAGATGTAGGGCACTCAGCTACTTCTCCAGAACCGCGTTTGCCTGCATGCTGCCGTGCTCCCTCACCCTGATGAGAATGGACTAAGCCTCTGCACCTGTAAGCAAGCCACCCCAATTAATTTGGTTTTTTGTTTTTTTTTTTTTTTTTTTTTGGTTTTTCGAGACAGGGTTTCTCTGTGGCTTTGGAGCCTGTCCTGGAACTAGCTCTTGTAGACCAGGCTGGGCTCGAACTCACAGAGATCTGCCTGCCTCTGCCTCCCGAGTGCTGGGATTAAAGGCGTGCACCGCCACCACCCGGCTAAAGGTTTTCTTTCTAAGAGCTGCTGTGGCCATAGTGTCTCTTCACAGCAACAAAAACCCAAACCAAGAGACAGAGAGATTATTTAAGAATAACTTTGACCATGTGTTTTAGTGTTAGACCAGCGTTAAAGGCTCATTGTGATGAAACTGGATTCTGCGGCACCCGGCAGGATGCTCTGACTACTGGGTTAATCAGTAAAGGGAAAAATCTATTACTGGACCATCTGCACTGAGAAGGACTAGGGAAATAATTGACACCTTCCATCTGCACGACATTGGTCCAAAGGTTAGCTAAGGCTCCCCAGATTTCCAGATAGCATTAGAGAGAAGGGAAAAGTAAACTCATTTCTCCAAGTGTGGGGAAAAGTAAGACTTGGATTCACAGTTGAGAGACTCCTACCAAACACGCCCACAAGTGAGGCTGATATCCAACTGCAACACATTAAGTAGCCATACTAAGTGCTAAAATATTGACTAAAATAAACATCTTGACTAAACAAAAACAAACCAAAAAGCTACTCTGGGGTTGGGGGGGCAGCCTCAATATTCTTAAAATGTTTAAGAATAACTCCAGATAACTCAGCCAAAGAGCCCTTCCTTGTCCATTGCTCTGCTAGTTCAATTTGCCCGAGAAACGTGGTCTTTGTCACATCTCCATGACTGCAGCCTGTCCCCTCTGCCAACCAAGTAAACAAACAAACAAAAACCAGAACAAAACAAAGGACGGTCAAAAACAAACTACGAGAAGGTTAAACAGCAATGGATTTAGGGAAAAAAAACTGCTTAGGGGCAGAGAAAAATTGTCGTCACCCATTTGTGTCGTGCTAGCATAGCAGAAGATGCGTGTGATCCTCAGCCCGCAAGCCAGAGGTGGGAAGGACCTGGAACTTGAGGCAGCCTGTGCCGCCTGTATCCTACCTCACCGCCAGCGTGAAAAGAGTCTGCTGCTGCACCACTGCTGACAGAAACGAGCAAAGCCCAGAGACTCGGAGATTAGGTCGTGGTGCGCGGTGTCCTGAAACTGGCCACTCTCTGAACTTTTGCTCTGACTGGTATACCGCCTACATTTTAGGGGTTTTGCTTGTTTGTTTTTATCAGTCCAGCAGTAGACATCCAGCATACAAAATCCCTCAAACTGAGAAATAAACCAGAAAGGTGGAGTAACAAAGACCCCCTGAAAATGGACCATGAAGAATTGAAACTGTCCTGGGAAACACGCTGGGGAGAGGGGAGGTTGAACTCCTGTTGCCAGAGGAGCAGAAGCTGGAGGTTCCCTGTCAGCTGACTTCACAGCAGAACCCCCGTTTGTCTAGACCCAGCTTTCCTGCCATGGTTTTTTGTTTTGTTTTGGAGGTTTTTTTTGTTGTTGTTGTTGTTGTTTGTTTTGTTTTGTTTTTCGAGACAGGGTTTCTCTGTGTCACAGCCCTAGCTGTCCTGGAACTAGCTCTTGTCTACCAGGCTGGCCTCGAACTCCCAGAATTCTCTGCCTCCTGAGTGCTGGGATTAAAGGCGTGTGCCAACACTGCCCTTCTTTCCTTCCATGTTTTTATAAAAGCGTTGCACTGACCAGGAAAACCCCAGAGAAAATAAGAACTTCCTTGCCCCACTTCTGGCCCAATTTTAAATTAATGTATTTTTATTTGCTAAAATACAAAAAAGTCTTAAGGCAGCATTACCAGGAAAGCACTCCAGCAGCCTTGCTAAAATATAATTAATATAAAGGCCATAATAATCACTGATAGCATCGTTATAGCCAGCGTTTTTAGGGTTCTAGAAATCAATGAAAAGCTAATGTGCCCTTAAATGCATGTCTTCTCACCCTGCATTAGAATAACTATAAACATAAAGTTGCTGAACTGATCCTCACACTCCTCCCAAGCCAAAGGGACCTGAATCCCGGAAGTCAGAGCCTCCCAGCCACTGAGGGTCAGAATGCGGACAGAGCTCCCCGAGGCCAGTTTCCAGGTAATTGCCATTAGCTAACTGTCCCTTTCGATCTGCAGAAGAGCCCCCTCCGGGGCACTGTCTGGATTTGATCTGTCTTGGAGGGTCCTGGATAGAAGGGCTTTGTCCCTGGAATTTTGTGGAAAGTGGACAGTTTAACATTGATGCCTGCTGGCCTGCAGACAAATAGTGGGCAAAGGGGAAAGCTGTAAAAAGGATGGCATCACAAACTGCCTGCAAGGGGCTCCTAACGGTTTGTCACAGCCTCTCTCGGGAATCTAGAGGGCCTTGAGTCTCCCTGACAATCCACCTGAGGTTCTGTATTGGCTGGAAGCAAAGACTGTGGAAGAATTCCAGGAGTTATTTGGTTGTGGTAGTGGTGGGCTTGGGGGGTTTTGTTGTTGTTGTTTGTTGTTATTTTTGAGGGGGGTTGGATTTCATTGTATTTTGGGTTTTCTAAATTGGGATGTGTGTGTGTGTGTGTGTGTGTGTGTGTGTGAGTGTGTGTGTGTGAGTGTGTGTGTGTCTGTGTGTGTATGCTTGCACTCGGGCAAGCACACATGAGTGCTTTACAAATTGTATTGATAGCTAGAGAATGTGCCCATATCCCCTACGTTAACAACCCTTGTTAGTACGTCACCCTTGTCACTAACACTAATAATTACCGTTTCCTAAAGTCTGTGACTTCAGGCTTCCTCGTTTCCTGCCTTATGTTCTTCTGGAAACCGCTTGATAAATTCAGTCAACAGGTAACCTTAGTGCCTCTCGGGTATGACTGCAACTGTCTGACCTTGGCTGACCTTGACAATGTTAGGTGTGTTGTAGGTGCCATAGACAGTGCCTCGCCTCATGTGAGCTTTTTTGAAGTCATGAGTTTGGAGGGAGAAGGTCCTAAAGACGAAAGGCTTTATCATCATGTCCAGGTTATATAGACTGTCAATATACAGATCATATGCAGTGATATTTCACTGCTAGTGCTTATTACTGACTTAAGGTTCTTCAGGCATTTCTACTGTGGGGTCCTCATTTCCCCCTTTTCCACATTGCTCCCTAGGACAGGAAGCAACACAAGGCTTAGCACACGTTATTTTAGGAGTATCCTTCCTTATCCCCCAGGGAATTGGTTGACCTTCTTCTGCAGAGAAGACATGTCTACTGCTCCCCATGTATTACTCATAACTGCTGGTTGGTATTATCATATTTTGTGTATATTTTATTTTATAGTGTGTTTTTATTTTCCAGTAGTACTTATGTTCTGAATCATTCAGCTTTTAATATCTATAACTCTTTGTGCTGATTTTTCACCCTTTGAGGTGCTTTGGTTTGGTTTGGGGCATTCCCTGCCCCCCCCACCTCCCCCCCCCCGCCCCATGCTCCAGGGACTGTCTCACAGGCTTCAATCTAGAAGCAGCCATTTCTCCCAAAAAGCGGTGTCCAAACCTTTTAATACTGACTGGGGAGCTCCTCCTCTGCACCCTCTTGCCTCTGCCTCCCTTTCCTGGGTCCAGTACTCTGCCCTTCATGCCCCTCGAACTAAAGCTGAGGGCTGCACACAGTAGGAGGTCCTGGCAACGGCCATGGTGCAGAAGCCAGTATTACCCTTGCCATCCACACCAGCTCCAGATCTGCTCTGGGGAGTGTTTGCTTTTCCTAGTTTTTCCTCTTAGTTGATGTTGCTGAGAAGAACAGATGGGAGGAGTGACTTGGTGCTATTTGCTTGCTCAAGTGTTGTGTTTTGTGGTTCAGATGCGTTTTTGTGTAGTATGTGTTACGGGGGTTGCTTCTGTGTGTGGTCCACTGCAGACAAAGCCAATCTAAGGAACTCCAACGAGACACAAACATTAATCTCATCAAGGCATCCCTCAAGTGGGAGGACATACTTGACGTGGTTCCCCCAGATTCTCTCTGACTGTTGGATACACCACAGGTGCATTTTTTCCATGCCCCAGCTGCATGCAGCCTGACCTCATCCAGCGGCATTGCCTACCCTCTCCAGTTTCTACATCAGCTTCTGTTGGGTGTTGTCTTGTTCCCACAAGGGGTTTAAGGCCACTGGCATGAAGGATACCGACTATTACATCCCAGAGCATCCTATGCATGGGTCAGAGAGTCATCACATGCCAGTGCTTATTCCAAACAAGGATTCTAGAAGTTGCACAAAGGATTCCATTTCTCTTTCTCCTTTTGGTTTCATGGGCTCTGAGCCTCCATGCTCCTGTGCCCAGGTATACAGAACCAAATATTAACGTGGTCTTCCATCCTAGGGTCATTTTCTCTTTCATTCTTTCATTAATTATAGAAAAATGTACTCTTTTTATCTAACGTGAGCCTAATGGTTAATGTGCTTCCTGAAGTATGGGCCTAGCATTAGATAAATGTTGTCAGACGATCTTGGAGTTATTTGAAAATATATTTAAAATCCACATAATGGTCTGTCACGTCTTTCTCCAGCTCTGCTGTGCCGCTTTTCTCATAGCTAATCCTCCTCATTCTTATATATTATTATGCTCTTTGACAATGGATCACGGGAAGTCTGGTGGTTAGTGGTGTATGCATTTAGAACTCGTTTTCCTCCCTTGTGTTTGTTCATCAGGGCTCTGAAAAATGGGAACCTACATTCTCTCAAGCAGTGAAACATTCTCCTCGCTCCCACTAACCCGGGGGTACCATCAATTTCTCTGTTAGAGTTTTTCCTTAAGTTTCATTTCAAGCCAATTTAAAATCTCTCTTGTATTTCAATGGGAACAAATGATTGGGAAGCCCAGGATCCAAGGGTCAGAAAATAGAGGTTTACTTCTAACTATGAGCCAATATCACAGTGTGTAGCGATATATCCTATTTTTTTTCTTTTGGGCACCCAGCCGTTCCTTCCATTGCTAGCCATAATCCATACTAATCTTTGACTCTTGTCCCCAGCTCCAAATGCTGTACACTTTTAAATCAGTTAATTTAGTTTCAAAAGTAGATATTGGGTATTCTTGTCATCCTTTGTTGGTACCATACAAAGTATATAGTTCAAATAGCTATAAAATATAAGACAAGGCCATATACAGTATGGCTTTGTTCTCTAATTATTGAAATCTCTGATGTCTCAGGGCTTTTAGCTATGTTCACAGGGTTGACTGATGTGGGATTTCCCTCTGTATGCTGTGATTACCACTAATGAATAAAGAAACTGCTTTGAACCTATAGCAGGGCAGAACTTAGCTAGGTAGGGAAAACTAAACTAAATGCTGGGAGGACGAAGGGCAAAGTCAGAGAGAAGTCATGTAGCCCTGCCTGATACAGATGCCCAGAACTTTACCCGGTAAGCCACAGCCTCATTGCAATATACAGATTACTAGAAATGGGTTAAATTAAGATGTAGGAGCTAGCCAATAAGAAGTTTAGAGCTAATGGGCCAAGCAGTGATTTATATAATACAGTTTCTGTGTGATTATTTTGGGGCTAAGCAGCCAGGAGCTAACCTTGGCCTTATATCTGTAGTTGACAAGCTGCTTGATTGGTGTAGGATGTCCTTCTTTCTATGTGTTGCTTTCATTGGTGAATAAAGAAAACTGCCTTGGCCTTTTGATAGGGCAGAGATCAGGTAGGTGGAGTAGACAGAATGGAATGCTGGGAAGAAGGCAGTGTGGCAGACGCCATGAAGCTCCTGCCCAAGACTGAAGCTAGTTAGAAGCTTTCCCGGTAAGCCATGACCTCGTGGTGAACACAGATTAATAGAAATGGGTTAGATCAAGAGTGAGAGTTGGCCAAGAAGAGGCTAGACATAATGGGCCAGGCAGTAATTTAATTAATACAATTTCCCTGTGGTTATTTCGGGTGTAAGCTAGCTAGGCGGCGGAACAAGCCTGCTCTGTTCTTCATACTACACTTGATAAACTTATTCATGTTTTTGTTTTTCTTCTTGTTTGCCATAGCTTATTACAAAATTTCTAACTCATTTTTCCTGTCTGCTATTACAGATAAAACCACTCGGCTTCTGCATATTAATTCAATCGGTAGATAGCTGTACTTTTTTTAGTACTTTTAGTTGATTCTCTTAGACTTTATATTTATAAAACATTACCATACCATGTGTTTCTTCTGTGAAAAGCCAAAAGGAATCACTGTGGGGAGTTCCCCATCAAGAGGTCCAGGAAGGAGTTTGCCAGGTGGGAGAAGACACATGGCTGTATGCTGTTTATGGTTCTGCCTTCCTATCCAATCATTACAGGAAGTTAGCTACTTCAAATGATTCAGTAAAATAGGCTATTTGGAGTCTTGTGTTTGTCAAATGTGTTAAGTAAAGTTTATAATCCTAGTACTTGGGAAACAGCAGCAGCAGGATCAGGTGGTCATCCTTGGCTATGTAATGAGTTTGAGGTCAGCCTGGGCTACATGAAACCCTGTCTCAAAACTTGAAAACAGAAAAGGAAATCTGAAATTTCCTTTTTTTCTTGATTTTCCTGAAATGTAGTAGCGAAGACACAGTCAAAGGGAGGGGGCCAGGATACATCAGCTGTGGACTGAGGAGCCTGGAGCTCAGTGTCACCATGGAACCCACTGACCTCACCCTCCATAACTCCAAACTGTGGACATGGACACCAGATGGCACTTGGTTTCATGCACAAACATGGAGTAATTTACCTCTGTGTGTGACTAAACTAAACCTTTTCATGATTTTTTGTTTTTTCTATAAATGGTTTGTTATTTCGGCATTTCTTCTCATCCATTATCATCAGCACGTTTTGTCTTTCTGTGCAGACAGTGTGAAGGAGATGGACACTCTGCTCCCATTTTATGGAGAAGTGTGGTCCAGATAGCTGAGGGTATTTCTGTGTGGACAGTGTGAAGGAGATAGACACTCAGCTCCTGTTTTATAGAGAGGTGTGGTGCAGATAGCTGAGGGTATTTGGCTGCACTCACGGGAAAAAATTCAAACTAATTCACGTCTATGATGAAGATGGAAGTGCCCCTGTACTGGCATTCCATGACATCTAGAAAAGCCACGAGAAACAAGTGTCTTTACAGCCAAAATTTAGTAGTTTTCAAATTCCCATTTTTAAAACAAAGAGGCCTCCCTTAGATGCAAAGTGACATCGATTTTCCTTTCTCACGATTGCTAGTCCTGGTTCCTTGTATTACATTTTGTATACCCGCTCGTGTTAAATTACCACCAAACGTGAAGGAAGAGAGGGAGGGGAAGGGAGGGAGGGGAAACAGCAAGCTTGTTTCCCAGGCTGCTATAATTAGTGATATCATTTGTAGTGAGCGCAACTGTTGCTAAAATAAACAAATGTTTTTAGTTAAATATTAGACAGTGTTTTCTAAAAATCTGCTGCTTTTCTTGAAGGTAGTAACTCAGCCCTCACATAAAGTGTATGATTCTGGCTAAGACATTGTAAACCAACAGGGCCCCTGGATGGTTACATTGTGTGAACCTCAGAAACGTAGCAAATTGATCCTTTTTGAAGAAATTTCTTCAGAGCCTGGGTCCACACTTTTTAAATCTTCTGCTCCTTCCTGTAGGAGTCCCAGCTGGGAAGTGACAGGTGAGGTCACGGTGGGCGGTTTTCTGGTTAATGAGGCCACACCATTTAAGAACCGTAATAATCTTTTGGAACTGCATGGTCCTAGTCTCTTGTTGACAGGTGATAAGGAAAGCCAGGGGGTGAATGGAGTCCCCTGGTGGCTGCTTCCAGCCCTGAGACGCAGACAGCAGGTGCTGGCTTTAGCAGATCCCTTTCTGAGGCACTCTAAATCCAGCTCCCGCTCTTCTGCTCTGTTTCCCCTCCCTGTGGATGTAAAGAGTGGATCTCTGTCACTGGTGTCCTGTAGTGATGAGAATGACCTAATTCCCAACAGCCGTGAAGTACGGGCATGATCTCCGCTGTAGGCATCCATCTGAGAGCAGAGACGCTGCCTGGAAGAGGCCTCCCACCCAAGGAACCATGCCTCCTGCTCATCTGTACAGAAGCAATCAGGACTAGATCCCTTGACCTTCACCATGGTAACAGATGTCTTCCTGGAAACCTTTGCCATGAGTTAGCTGGCGGGGGAAGAAGGAAAGGACATAAAAGGTTAGTTTTGATGACAGAGTCCTGAAGTTGTGTCAGAATCCGGAACCAACTCCCCGCTAAGTAAAGGGAGCACCCGCCACAGAAGCAAGAGAAAAGGCAATCTGGGAGCAGTTGACAATATGTCCCTGCCAGGTGTCTATTCCAAAAGAACTTGGTCACCTACTTGCTTATTCGGCAGACTGTGATGGCAGGGAAGGGTGGGGTGGCAGGGCAGGCTCAGTGTGGATGGGAGACTCTCCCTACTGCAGCAGAAATTCAAAATTTCTATGGTGGTTTGAACAGAGCAAGGCAATCTAAACTTAGGGGTGAAGGCTGGGAAATGAGCTGTGAGTCACACATAGAAGCCAGGTATGACCAGGTATGACCTGGGGGTAAGGACACCCTCTCTGGCTCAAGATTGTCTTTTCCTTTTCCAAAAGATAAATCAGTATTTGGAATTTACCTCAAACTGCATATGGATCCACCAGCAATCTAATTTAGTACACAAGGCTGCAGCTACATCTGCTTAACCCTGTCTGTCACAACTCTCCAGGGATCACTGCATTCTGCTCCCAACATTCTTCCAAATCGGCAGGGACCTATCTGTGTCTTTACATAAAGATGTCCCTCTTGTTGCCTAATCCAAGCTCCTTGACCTCATCAAAGTAAGAGCCATGGGATCTTTTTCTCACTAACCCTTTTTTATTTCAGACAGCTTGTTTGCACAAAGAGCCTTCAAGGACATGTGTTGGCTTACATGGCAAAGTTTTTCATTTATGCATATTTTGTTGTATAAAGTACTTAAATTACTGCTATGTATTTTAAATGCATTACCCCCAAAGATTAAAATGTGTTTGGAAGATACTTTTCTTGGCTTTGTATTTTTACTCAAGACTTAGCACTTAGCTTCGCATCCACTGAACTCCCAACATTGGATGTTGTACAACTCAGTCCTCCAGGCACTTCAGGAATGTTTCAACTCTCTTCAACTCTCCACAGCTATGATTGTTCACAAGAGACCAGCACATGACTGAGCCCTTTAACTCTACAGCTCGGAGCACAGGGACCTCACGAGGCCCCATCCCCTTGTAGATTTTTAGGAGTTTCCTGGAGAGAGGTGACGCTGCTTTCCCCAGCCGCTGTGAGTAACCCCACTTAGATGCTCTTGGTTTCCCAGGCTAGACTTAGGTGGATCCGTTTCTTCCATCTCATTGGTGTGTCTTCTGGGGTGAATAGATGTTTGGCATATGGCCTCAGCAAAGGCATGAGCAACCCTAGGCTTTCAGGGTCACCTGTCTGCTTGGTCAGCTCTTTCATCTCTTGGAATAGTTAGGGTTCTCTCCTCCCCCACCGTTTCTCCACTAGGCAGATCGACAAATAGTTTTGAGACACAATGCCAAGAAACAACAATTTTATTTTTTATTTTTGTCTGATTGGATTGTTTGTTTTGAGTTTCATTTGGGTGCTTTTTATGTCTTGGAGGGGCTTGAGAGGGAAAAACCACATGGTTAGGTAGGCAGGGAGATGGGGAGAATCAGAAAAGTTGGGGGAGGGGAAAGAACATGTTTAAAAGATAGTGGACAAAAAATATAAAAGCAAGACAACATCCTTTATCAAACTGATTTCAGCAGCAGCATCCCCAACTCTTCAAAAGCACTGTAACTGTAGAGGTGAACGACCCCCACTTAGGCAGAGAACTGACACGCTAAACAAGAGAAAACATCTCTTCTCTGCATGACGCCATGTTTCAGACCATCTGGCCTCAAGGTAATCCAGCACACACGTCTCTCAAGCTTTCTGTTGAGGGCCAACTAGGACTATGCTACACAGAAAAACAATAGTTAGTGAATCTGTACCAGTGCTGGGGTCTGGACCAGGTGTTTCCAGGTTCTCAGCATCGTATTTGATGAATTGAAAAGAACTCATATTAATTGCAAAGTAGCAAGGAGACGATTAAAAGATAGAACAGGTCAGATACAGAGTCGAGAGGGATGGGGCCACAGGAATGAAAGTACTCAAGGACCCTGATTATTTTCTGGGGCTTCCATTTATGGAGTTGAAGAGGAGTTTGGTTACTAAGGGCATAGTTTGGGTGCTTATCTGTTTTACAGGCTTGGATTACATGAACCTTTGCCTCGTTCTACATGTCCTTACCCATAATGCATTTGTGCATGCATCCCAACCAGCCTAGGCTGAATGGGCCTACCTCTTGGTTTCAGGATATTTCTGGATATGACTATCATTTGCATTGTGATGTGAAGGGGAATGATTTATTTTTACTGCTGGAAGCAGGTGCACGCGCAGCCTGATAGAGCTGGAAGCCCTAGGCTGCCGTGTGCATTGTTAGGGAAGGTGTCTGTGCATAGCTCAAGCCAAGTAGACTCCCAGAACGCTAAAATGTCCGTGAGCTTGCTTGCCTCTGTGCGTTAACCTACAACTTGACAAATGCTCCTCTGAAGGGAGCCAGCCCGTCGGAGTATAGGAGGGACCCAAGGAGATCTCACGCCCTGTCTGTCCCTCAGGGCTTCTGCCTTTGAGCCCATAAAGACTAGACTTTCCACACTCTTCATGGTTTATAGCTGGGTTTATCTAATGGGAGTCTCATCAATTAAATGCAACTGGGGATAAGGCCAACACCCTTCTGTCTCCTTTAAAATCCGTTTCTGTTCTCTGACCACAACCGCCTCCCACTTTCTGCTTCTCACTCTTCCTCCTTTTCTCTTTCCTACCCCCTCACATGTGACAGAGGCCTGTCATTCACTGTGTCCAGTGTGAGCTGTGGGCATGTCATCCTGAGTCTAGTGCATCTCACATACTTCTGTTTTCCTACAGTTGTGGCTGCTACGCTTCATAGAGAGTGGCCTGCTTCTCCGTCTGTTTTCTCCTCTTCTCCTCCGGCTTCTCCTAGCTTGAGTCAGTCTGAGCTCGGTCTCCTGTTCCTGTCACTTCACTGCACCCATCCGGTTGTGGGTTCAGGTCCTGGGTCATAGCGACTGCTGAGTTCATAAGGAGGTGGCAGGATGGGACACGGTTCATCCTTCCTGCCTCCTGGGTTCCCCACCATGCCTGTGAGTATTGGCACTGCTCTGTTTCGTTTGAGAGTGCCCCATGCATGGCTGTTCTGCACAGAAGTGTCTGTTACCAATGCAGTTGCAGTAGGTGGAGAGGAGCTTGCCGACCCGCACAGGAGGTTCAAATGTCCTCCATCTCTGGTACTTGATCTTCCGCATTTCTGCCTAGCACTTCTCCCCTCCTGGAACTAAAAACCACACATACCACTGCTTTTGAAGTTGTCTGCTCATTTTTAAAAGCAATACTTCCATGAATTTGAAAAGAAAGCCTTTGGGCTATTGACTCGTTCTTGTCTGCTGCTTACTGTAAAGCCACAGGATAATTTGGAATGACACCCTTCCTTAGTAAGTCCTCTTCACGGTGTCCACTTATCCTAAGAGAGGTGTCAGCCTCTATAAGAGAACTCATCCTGACCCACAGAACCAATCCTCTCGTGTGGATAAGGCGAGGCCTGATAGTCTCTCTTGCTGGGACCTCATCCATAGAACACCTCTTGATCAAACACCAAAGTTAAAAGTTTTCAGATTTTAGAGAGAAAAGCCACAAACTCAGAAATAGTTGCTGAGGGAGTTGTTTCAAGGTAGTTACAAACCAAACAAACCTGTTTAGAAGCTTTCGGAGTGTCAGTCAAATTGCTAAAATAACAAATGCAGCATGGGTGACAAGGTGATGACTTTTACCTCCCGTCTTCACTGCGATGGCTGTGATGTCTAGGTCAGTGTCTGGCCCTAGCTAAGAACCTCTCCACAGACGGTTTACAAATGAGTGGGCCTTTTCTTCAGGTGAGGCTGGAGCTGGCCGAACACAAAGTAATTTGAGAATGAGGGTCTTTATGAGGAAGTCATAGGATATAGCTGTCGCCGTCTGTGGGAAAATGGTTAAAGTGGGGGAAATTCTAGAAAGGGAGATGAACCAGATCCCAGGAGGGAATGAGAAGGCCAGGTTTCCGCAAGTGATAAAGAATCCAATGTCCCTTCATAACCGCAGCATGCCTGTTCAGATGCTAGCAGCCCTCGGGTGTTACTGCTCCCTGGAGAAAAATAAAGCTTCCTGTAAAATCAAGAAAGGAATTCCATCCTTTCTGCAGAAGGCTCACTTTATCTTCCAGTCTGAGGAGGGAGTTGTTCTTTTATCCCAAGCCCCTGCATTTTTCTGCTCCATTTATTGCTCAGATCTGGTAGCTCTCATTCCTGGTGGCTCATATGAATCACCTGTGAAATTAAAACAAAAAAATACCGATGCTTTTGTGTCCATGCCCCATCTCTACTTTGATTTATCTGGGCTACGATGCAGTCCAGATGCTAGTGGATTTTATTTTTCTATTTTGTTGCTTTGTTTTTAAGATCTCGGGCAGTTTTAGTATTTGTCTAAAGCTGAGAAATTTTGTCCAGCCCACATTGCAGGACTCTATGCATCTACGTTACCAGAAAGACATTTGGTTGTTTTTCCTGACTTTAATCATGCTCCGTATTGCATGTCCCTGTCACCCTGATCTGATCTCCATGCCCCTCAGTAGTTTCTAAAAACACCTCCTGTTTACCTTGAGTCCTTGCAGAAAGTTTGAAAACATCCATTTGCAAAGGACTCCAAAATGTTACTTACACATAAGTATATGCAATGTAGATGTCCAATTTTATTCTATTTTGGTTCAGAAAATGACTATCTCAACCTAGAAAATATGTCAACAGATAGTCCCCTAAACAGAAGACAGGGCCAAGATCACATCGTTGGAATGTCAGCATGGGAGGAAGAGGGAGTCATCACTGTATACTCAAGCATCTTTCTTTTTAATTCTGTTTTTAGAAATCATCTCTGTAGAGTCGGAGTCTATTAACTATGAGGAGAAAAATGTTTCTACTGAAAAGACATACACAACTTAGCATGTCTGTAGCTTACTCTTTCTGTCTAGGAAATGAATACGGAGTATTGTGGCCCTAACATCTTGCGAGATGTGATGACCTTTAGCGTTCCCAACAGTTTGTTTGCCCTAAGCAGATGAAGGATGAAATCAGAATTTTCAAAGTCCAAAGTTGCTTCTGGCCCAGCTACTCAGACTAAAATAAAACACCACCTCCCTCCTGGCTCTACTCAGAACTCCACAGCTGGCCTCAGCACGACACTGAGCAGAACCTCTTAGGCTTCCCCGTAACAGTTGTCATTCACAGGAGCTCATTGGAGAGCTAGAAACCAGTCCTTCCTTCGAATCAATGGCGATGACAAATTAGTGGGACGTAACAGCCCGTGGATTATTTTAAGAAATAAGCTTCTGCCAATCAATTCGGTAAGTGCAACTAAAAGAGAAATCTAAGGGAAAAAGAAAACTGCTGGCAACATTACTGGGCTCAAGGTGGAATCACTAATGGTTCTTATGAAGAGGAGAAACATCCCAAAGAAACACTGGAAACTCAGTGACATAAAAACCCGGTTCCCGCAGGAGACTGCTTCCATTTTCAAGACACAGCAAATGCTTTGTGGCCCGAGTAAGCGCCACACTCCAGGACGAGGGAATGAAACCATCCCTTCCCTGGTTTTATTTATAAGAATTTTTCATATATATGAGAAAAGGAGGAGGAAGTCAGAAGAAAGCGCTAAGGATGTATTTATACACTTTTGCCTCAAGACTGCTACAATAACCAATAGATATGCAGTGTTTTCGTGTCTAAAGCATGGGGTTCTGAATTCGTTGCTGAGAGTGAGGCCTTCATCTGAAAAATGCTATGAAGTGAGTCATAATACCTGAGAGGACCAACTGGGTGTGCTGAATTTAGCATAATTAAGATTGAAGATGCGCCACCAGAAGTAAATTAGATTTTAAATGTGTTTGTAGATTAGTAAAGAAAATAAAGGTTGATAAAAGCTAGTCATCTTAAGATGAAAGTGCAGCATTTGAAATCCTTTATTGCCATGTATTATTTATTATTCCAGTCATGTGACGTGGAATCCCTGCTTAGCATTTTCACTTAGTTGAGTAACAGGCATCTCAAAACCAACATGTCCTGGAACCCGGCTTCCCAGACTATGAAGTGTTATTCTGGGCTCCTCGCTTTTCCTTCTGTCTTTCTCGGTGATGTCTTTCCAGTTGCTCAGATCAAATTTTCACAGTCGCTGGTGTCTTCTCTTTCTCCTCTCCTAGTCAGTTAGAGGGTCAATGTCATTAATTTGCTGGCCTCTCTCCGCCTGCACTGTGGACACAAATGTCCCGGTCACTGCCCCTCTTGATACTCTGCAATGCTTCTCCCTGCCCAAGCCCTCATTATCACATACTACCAACACCGTTGCCAGGGGACCCAATTAAAGGCTAGGTCAGATATTTATTTCTCCTTTCCTTAGTGTGACATCCCACTACACCAAGGATTAAAACAAAAGCCCCATCTTAGATCACAAGGTGCTGGCAAAATCAAGGTCTTGCCACCTCTCTCCTGCCTTTCCCCCCTTTTCTCTCCTCTTGGCTGTCCAGCCCCTAGAGTTTCTGGAATGGCTGGCTCCTGCTGCAGAGACTCCTGAGCTAGTGTGGCCTCCAGCAAGCAAGCGCTTTCTCCTGTTGTCTGCAGGCCTTATCCTCTGCCTACTTTGGGCTCACATTCTGAAGGAGTCCTCCCATGAAGACCTTTCCCAACCACGTTATACTAACACTTACCAACACATGGGAATTCCTTGATAATCACATGTTGTGCAAACGAATGAACTGGTTCAGAGCTTTATGAACTGGTTGGAGTTCATATAGCTGAGCCTTAAGCTCTGGATTTTTGGATGTATCATTTGTATGGAGTTTGATTGCTTTATGTTCATAATGATATATTCAGTCCATTTTTCTTTTGTTTTGTGCTAAGCCATCTCCCATATGATCTACAAAGTCTGATATTCTCCCTTTTACTGGCTGTAATGTTGATCCTATACCATATCAATGTGTGTGTTGGAAACTCTGAAGAGTACCAAAGCATCCAGTCTACTCGCATTATTGCATCCATGTAACAGATGCTAACAGATAGACTTTTGAGACTGCATCTTTAACAGAACTAAAGAAACACGAGCCTTCAAGTCCTGTGCTAAATATAATGTGGACCATGCATAACGAAGCCTTCTTCTAGCCTTTGAAGATGTCCATGTGCACACACATGTGATGCATGCACGCACAGAGACACATGCCCCCCCACACGTGATGCACATGCGCACACAGACATGCATGCCACAAACAAATAATAAAATATTTTAAATTGTGAGCATGATGAGCATTAGGCCAGGAAGCCAGCAGAGATGCAACAAATGCTGGCTGCTAAACGTCAAAACCATTGATATTCTGCTCAAGAGAGCTAGTTTTGCCCTGGGAGAATCCTCTGAGAGTTTCTCATGATCCCAGCCACCATTCCAAAGCTGACAGCAGGAAATACACAGAAGAAAGTTTTTCCCCTCTCTTTAGAACACAGCTCCAGACACGCTCCATAAATTATATTTACTGTGACTATATTACTGATTCAGACGATAAACCTCAATCACATTAAGACAATATTAATACTGCATCGCCATATGAGTTTCTCATAGGACAGGTCAGTTTTATCACGTTTCCCTAGATGTCTTCCTAATAGTCTAGGCTTTCCCTTATTGAAGTCATATGTACCCTTTTTTGGTTTGCTGTATCATTATTTAATATTTATTAATTCCTCATTAGCTTGATAAATTAGCATACTGCATCAATTTGTAACAGAGTAATTAAGTAATTTCAGTGAGTAGAGGAACATATTTTCAATATTCAATGTAAAGCATATGGAATTTTTATCTACTGAAAATTACATCTCAAAAATAGCATTAAATTACAAAACCAAGCCAATTTAATCTTGAGAGAATATTAAGCCATACTCATAGCCTTAAGTACCTCATTTTAGATGATTTTATCAGTTATATTACAATGTTCTTTTAGTGAATATCAGATTTTGTGTCAAGAGCTCACTTTTAGAACTCTACAAGTTTCAGAGGTGCTCGTATGATCAGAGCAGCAGAGGTGGAGCGTGGGATAGGTCCCCTCAGCCGTCCTGCAAGCTTCAGGACTGCATTAGTGACTTTGATCTTTACTGTGACAAAATGCCTGATATAAAAGTTAAATAAACCATAAAAAATATTTTTTTAAAAAGGGGGGGGGGGGCTGGAGAGATGGCTCAGTGGTTAAGAGCACTGATTGCTCTACCAGAGGACCCGGGTTCAATTCCCAGCACCCACATGGCAGCTCACAACTGTCTGAAGATCCAGTTCCAGGGGATCTGACACTTCACACCTTCACACCAATGCACATAAAATAAAAGTTAAATAAACCATAAAAAATATTTAAAACAAAAAAAAACGGCTTCAGGAAGGAAGGTTCACTTTGGCTCCATTGTGGAGGGGAGCATGAAGCCGCTGGTGGCATCTTGTCCATGGTCAGGAAGCCGCAGGAGATGAACGCTGGTGTTTAGCTGGCTTCCCTTTCTTATTCAGGATGGTTCTCCCCGTCCCAGTACTTCTCTGGACACGCCTTCACAGGCGTGCCCAGAGGTGTGTCTACTGATTCGAATTCTGTCAGGTTGACTATAAGAACAGTCTAAATCAGGAGTTGTGTGAGGAGAATTCTGAGAGCTTGTGAGGAAACTCCAGGAAAACAAGACATGAGTCATGGGACCCCAGTGTCTTCAAGAATTGTTATTGGATTTGCCTTTGTGTCCCTTCCAGATGTAACAGATGGGACTGAGTTTATCTCAGATTATTCATTACAACTGGCTATTGCTATCTCTTTATGTGCATCTGTGGATAAACATGTGTTTGCCATGTGCAGCGTGTCCTTGTGACTGTACACTTTACTCTTCTTAACCCTCCGAGCATAAATTGTCTGGTGCTCTGAATAAAGCTGGTTATTGCTTGAGACTTTAGTCGGCCTCACTTTAAGGCCCCACTCTCCCAGGTTCACACTGCCAACTAGAGCGGTAAACAATTGATGATCAGGATTAACCACCACAAGGACCTTTGTCTGGCAGGGGAACCTTCCTTACAGGTGCACAGAGGTTTCCTTGGTAGGTTAATGTCTCCTGGGCACTCTACTACGACATGTTAAGCAGCTTGAACACAATCACAGAAGGCCCAGCTCTTCAGTGCCAGAACACTTGGTCTTGGAGATTCAGGAGCTTTCTAAGGCCAGTTCTCAGCAGCACATTGGAGTCATGTCTGTTTACTTCTTCTGCAGGTCACCACCATGTTTTCTGGAAAACATATTGCTTCTGTCTGTGTTTATTCAAACCTAGATTCTGTCCCAGCTCTCCATGTTGAAAGGTTTAATTCAGACCACTTAAACTCCTTCACCCACACATGTATCTAGGTTATAAATGCGTGTGTGTGTATCTATGTGCTCATGTATCATGTAGGTGTGCATGCATGTGGGTATATGTAGAAGCCAGAGACTGGTAACAGATGTCCTCCTTAGTGGCTCCCTTCTTTCCTTTTTGAGGCAGATTCCTCACTGAATCTGGATCTTACAAATCCTGCTAGGCTAGTTGACCAGTGAGCAGCAGGGATCTGCTTCTCTCTGACTTGTCAGGGCTGGGCTTGTTTGGCATGTGCCACTGCACCAAATAGTTTCATGGGTTCCAGGGATTGAACTTGATCCTCATGCTTGCATGCCAAGCACTTACTGAGCCATCTCCTCAGTTCCTGGGATTATAAAGTTTTACACTATTATTTAAATCTTGTTGTTCCATTAAACAGCTGTATCCTTTTCTGAGCTGTAGACTCTTTTATAAGAAATCATTTAGTTTATTATAAGCCCTCCATCCAGTACATTGAGACTGAGAGGGTGATTACAATTAATTGAGAATTGTAATTGGGAGTAGGTTTGAAATTTATGGCTGTCCATCAAAGCCAATAGAGCTAAGCTACAGCTGTCAAGAGCAAAGCCTTCCTTCTTCATCATGAGAGTGTAGAACATAGAGGTTTAGGAGGACTCCACCATACCTTTTGCTAGTGCTGTAGGCTAATTCACCAACACGTGTTGCCTTAAGACAGCTGTACAAGTTGACAGTGTGAATTATCTTAAAAATCAAACCTGATTGTGTCATTTTCCTTCTTAAGCCGTTTCATTAAAACCTTAGCTCTGGCAGGCATGCAGATTGTTCCATTTTCCATTTTATAGATGGGGAATTAAGAATGGGGTTGATTAATGCTCCCAAGAGCAAGGAGCTAAGCAAAACCTCTGAGCCAAGCTTTCATCTCGACCCTGACAGCGATGACAGGAGCTGGCGAAGTGGTCTGAGTGGCAGAGGAACAGCAAGTTCGAGATTTAGTCAGTGCCTGCTGCATAGCTGTTCATTCTGTTGCTGCGAAAACAGGCATGAGCTGGAGAGGTGGCTCCATGGTTAGGAGTGCTTGCAATTGCTGCCCTTACAGAGGACCAGAGTTCGGCTCCCAGCACTAGCCTCAAGAGCCTTACAACCACCTGTACTTTCAGGTCCAGGGGATCCAATACTCTCTTTGGGGTTCTATGGGCACCTAGATGCTACTGTGCATTCTGTCCCTCTCTCTCTTCCTTCTCCCTCCCTCCCTTTTTCTTCCCTCTATTCCCTCACATATATGCACAACATCAGATTGCAGTGCAGCATGAGGAGGATTGGAAGGAAGCATTGGTCTTGTATTGCCTAATCACAGGGAGGCTATATCATGGGTAATTAACAAGGGTTCCCAGAGTAACCGCGGTTCCTTTAGATTCTTTCACCACTGCAGCAGAAGGCACCCAGCGGCTCATAGCACGAACACTAGATTCCAATGACCTAGATGCCAGTCCTGCGGCTGTGGTGTAGTCAGAGAGATCAAGAGTGATCACCCATAAAAAGTTCTTAGCCCAGTTCTGGCAAAGGCTAAATTATCAGTCCAAAGAAGCTATTATTGAATGAGATTGTATTTGTCAGTCTTCCTGACATTATTATCAAAGCAGGAAGACATTATTATCAGAGGAAGAGGAATTTCAGTAGCCAGGACCATAGTGTCTCAACCGTCTGGCCTACATAGTGTCAACTCCATGAGTAGTACTGTGACAAATGCCATTGTGTCTGCTAAGGGCATGCAGAAGCTAAGCACCACAAGGAGACGGGGCTGTTTGAGTCAGCTGTTCAGTATAGAGGGGGCAATGGAAGAGCCTAGGCTGGAAAGGTCAGCAGGTGGTGGCCTTGAAACACTTTGTAAGCCCTGTAAAGAATTTTAACGTCACCCTAAGCAAGGGAAAGCTTAGCACAATCAACCCAGCAGATTTGAAGCCCAGACACTGACCATAACATGGAAGCAATATTGGAGGGGCTCCTGACTGGAGGCCTGGGAGAAAGGTAAGATACTGGCAAGGACAACAGGGAGGAGGAACTGCAGAGCAACGAGCACAGGGGCATTGCTGGAGTGAAGAAGACAAATGCCCCAAGCTCTTAAAACTATGAGGCTGCTAACACAGGGTGATGTGCTTATACACAGTAATGACTGAGTATCGGTGTTCAGATTCATAAAATAAAATCGCCTGTAGAGCGTGTTTAAAAAATGGGATTTAGGGCTGGGGAGGTAGTTTAGTAGGTGAAGTGCTTGCTTCACAAGTATGAGAGCCTGATGGCCCGAGTTCAGATCCCCCCAAAAAACATGTAAAAGCTGGGCCTGATAGCTTGTATCTGTAACCCCAACACTTAGACATTAGAAGGCAGCAGCTCCTAGGGGCTCCATGACCAGCTAGTGTAGCTCACTGTGTTCCGGGTTTATCTAGATGCTCCAGCTTGAGGTTCTCTAACCTCCTAGTGCTTCAGCCTTTAATACAATTCCTCATATCGTGATGACCCCTCAGCCATAAAACTATTTTGTTGCTACTTCATGACTGTAATTTTGCTATTATGAATTGTTATGTAAATATGCAAGATATCTGATATGAGGCCTGCCCCCAAAGCAGTCTTGACCCACATGTTGAGAACTACCCATCAAGATTCTACCTTGACAAATGCAATTAGAGCAATAGAGGAAGACATGGACCTTTGACATCTCCATGCACAGGCAAGCCCACCAATACCACACTCAAACCCACACATACAGAAGCCTCCAGGACTTTGAAAGCCCGGGTAGATGGAGTTCCGGATGAGGTGACCTGCTTCTTGCATTGCTGCAGGAGCTCCTTCCACTCCTTCAGCCAATAGCCTTTGAGATACCAGCCCACTGGGGCATGGTCTCTTTCGCTTTAAAAAGCAGCAGCAGCCTTCCTCTCGCTCTCTTGCTTCAGACTCTGGTTCCAGCGACTAGACTCCTTTCCTGGTCGTGTAGAAGGCTGTTGTCTAGGACGGTGTTCTGTAAGTTTTTCCCCTCAAATAAATAACCCTTTTATCAATAATAATTCCAAACTGGTGTGGGATAGTTTCATGCATTATCTGGCTCCCAATGTGGGGCACCATTCTGTAACATGAAGGGCTTGCTTGTCGGGGTTTCTGTCCTGCCCAGACCACGGAAGAAGCAGGATGTGACCTGCCCCAGTGAAAAAGGTACTGAGCCATGTGGCTAACATAGATAAGAATAATGGGTTAATATAAGCTACAAGAGCTAATAAGAAGCCTGAGCTAATGGGCCAATCAGTTTATAATCTTCTGGAGACCTCTGTGTGATTTTCTTTGGGGCTAAATGGCTGTGGGAACTGGGCAGGACAGAAACCTTGACAAGCAGGCCCTCATGTTACATTGCATGGCTCCTCCTCCTCAGAGCTTCGGCTGCAGTTGGGGAAAGGCAACTCTGGTGTGCTGAAGTGCTTTTACTCTAACAATGTTTCTGTATCATTTAAATTTGACTTACAAAATGTCTTGGGACATTTGGTTGGCTCTTCTTGTTAGTTTTGAGACAAGGTCCTGCCGTGTAGCTCAGACAGACTTCAAGTTCCTAATCGTATGATCAAGTCCCTCATCTTCATGCAGTCATGGCTAACACTGTGTCTATGTTCAATGCCTTGCAATTGGACTGAGATGATTAAGTTAACTTTTATAAAACAAATAGAGACAAGATAATTGCACCTGATGATCAGTGGTATAAATACTGTGGAAATGTGAGCTCATCATTGGAAATTGGCACAGATATAACCCAAATGGGTCTGTAATGGGGAGAGAATTAGATAAAGAATAATGATTATATCCCAGCTATGATAGGAGCAGCAACACTGGGGTGGAGGGCAGTGAGAGAGGGGACAGGAACCTGCGGGAAATGGCTGGCTGGACAGTCGGCTCAGCATCATGCAGAAGGGATTTTAGGACTTTGGGAGTCCCCAATGTAGAGGTAACCTGAGGAATCGAGAGGCCCCGAGGGCGGGGGTGAGATGTCTGGTTTAATTAATTGTTTTGAGCGTGAGTAATGAGTCTTCGGGTTAACACTTTACTGCTAAAACGGAAGCGACGGTGACTAGTTATGTCAGTTCATGAAGGCGGTTCCCAGTGGCTCAGAGTAGCTCACTCTAAATGTCCTGGCCAAGGAATTTTTCCGATGAGATTTTCAGCAAATGTAAGACTCCCCACCTTGTCAGACAGACTCATTCAACTAGTTTGAGACACTTCGGCAAAGACCTGTTTCCCTGAGAGAAGCTTCTCCGGACTGTCACAGGAAATCCTTACCTGACTTTTCCACTTGGTGACATACGGAATTGCAGCATTGGCTCTCACTTGTATTTCCATCCTGAAGAACTGGGCTACAGATTTTTTATTTGCCAATCTACTCCTCAAGTCAAACAATCATCAATCAATTGATCTACTGATCTCATTGCCTTCCCCTTCTCTATTTCCCTCACCCTCTCTCCCTTCTGCCTCTCTCCTCCCTCCCAGCAAATATGTGTATGTGGTCATTACAGAAAGCACAAATACCAAAGATTGTATAAATAATAGAGCTGGCAATAAAAGGAAAAGATTTTTTAAAGTGAAAGGCAGTTTCGATGTTTACAGGAGGCTGGAAGCAGCTGCAGCTTCTAAAGCTGCCTTGGTCTCCTGTCTTCACCCACTTTCCCTAAAGGAGCCATCCCCTGCCCCCAACCATGGTTCCTCGTCCCTTCAGACAGGCTATACATTGTGCCATTCACTTTCCCACTGACCTTCTACTGATCTTGTTTCTTGTATTGCCAGTACGATATAATCCAGACTTTCTTCTAATTGCCTAAGGCCTTCTAATACTAGCATGGTTCAAATATCAGCATAAATGGAAACTTCCTAAAAGCCTTGAAGCCTCAATTTCGACACCACACTTGTAGCATCTGAAGGAACTAGGGAGAGGTATTCCCACAGCTTGTAGGACCGGGAGGTAGACCCAGAGGACAAAATGCTTTCCCTGCCTTGCTGCTGGCGAGAGGCTGAAAGCAGACAGTACCTTGGAGTGAACAATTATTCTCCTCAATTCAGGTCTTCACAAACTGCATTCTGCCTTTGAACCCTAGGTGTGTTTTCAGTCCACTCCCTGCTCAGGGTGACCTCTGAGGAATATATTTCCTGTGATGCAAGTCAAAGCAGAAATCTCAAGAGACTTGCGTGGTGTTGTCAGCTTCCTTCAGTACAGAACTCTGTGCCCACCGAGGACTCTGTGGAGTGCCTGCTTCTGCTCGTTCAGCAACTGTACCAGCTTGAACTTCAGCTGAACACTTTGTTGTTCTGACTTAATCCCATGCATTGTCTATACTACCTGCAATAATAATGCTAGCAACGTCACACCCTAAGCACTAACAGTAAAATAGTAACTTCTGTAACTTAAGGACAAAGACAGCAGAGAATTGCATGGAATTTACTTGCAAAGTTAATGTTGTTCATAGCTGTTGAAAAGCAATACTGTAGATTTATCCATTAAAGATTTGTCTGCATATCCGTATCCTCACAAAAAATATTTTAGTAGCGTGGTATATAATTCCAAAAACTTAGAAATAACATTAGCCATAAAATAACTAGATGGGAAAATTGTGAAATACTAAATATCAGTAAACCACTGACTAAATTATCAACAGAGATAAACCTTGAATCATTTATAGTTTTTGTTGGGAAAAATAATTCATATGGCTACATAATCACAATAGATTTTTTTAGAAAATCTATTTAGTTTAAAAAAACCTAAAGTATTTATTTTAAGAATGCACTGATATGTGGCAAATTTAAAAAGAAGTTTGTATGTATCTCCAAAGCACCTAAGGGGCTAGGAACCCATAGACAATAAGGCCTGGATAGAGTGTCCAGCAGGTTCAATGGGGAGAGACTTGTTTGTAAAAGGTGTTACTGAGTCATAGTTGCCTATTGATACATCTTTGCTGTCTGTAAAATCCTTCTTACATAAAAGAAAGAGGGAAGCAGGCAAGGCACAACTGCAAATAAAGGGAAGGAGAATACACATAATATATAGTTTCTAAAATCTCCAGATTTTAACAGAACTCATGACAGAAGAAACAAGATAATGTGACTGAGACTCAAGAAACAAAAGAGTTGGACAGATGAGCAGAGAGTCCAAGGGATGCTAGATGTTGGATGTAGCAGTGACTTAAAAGCAGTTGTTCTAGCTATGGTCAGAGAATGAGCAAAGCCGTGTCCAAAGGCTCAAAGGAAAGTATGCTGACAAGAAGTGCTCAGAATGTCTCAGGGAGCAAGTGCAGACCGCCAATGGACAAACTGCACTTCCAGAGTTGCAAAGTGTAGCAACCATCCCTAGCAGCAGATCCGATCTTGAGAAAGAACGTGGGAACCAGAAAATAGACCAGTGGTTAATTGAATGAACAGAAAATAAAATCAACAGAGCCTCAGAGGTTTAAAGAGAACACAGCAAACCATGAGTCCAATGGAGCCTCAGAGGTGGGAGAAGAATAGAGAAAAGCTTGCTGAAGACCAAATACCATGAAAAAGAGATCTGAGCCAGGCAGTGGTGGCATACATACTAATCCCAGCACTCAGGAGGCAGAGGTAGGTGGATCTCTGTGAGTTCAAGGCCAGCCTGGTCTACAAGAGCGAGTTCCAGGACAGGTTCCAAAGTTACAGAGAAACCCTGTCTCAAAAAACCAAACCAAACAAAACAAAAGGTAACTGACAAACATAGTACCAAGAAAAGCCAAGAAATCCGAACAGAGGGAACATGAAGAGGTTCGCGTGTAGATGGAAGATTGCTGAGTTTTTGAATGTCAACAGCAAAGGGGATATAAGCAACTGAAGCTTAAGTCTTTCCAGAAGCAAAAGTTACCTGAGGTACAGAGTAAGAGGTGGCTTCTGCAGAGTAAGGCAGGGAGGGGGCACCTGGGGTTCTGACTGCGGCTTCCCATTGTGTCCCTCATGTCCAGGTAGACTGTAAGTGTCCGACTGTCAGTTCTAGTCACTTAACCGGGAGAAGCAAGAATGTGCCCACACTGCCTGCAGCAATATCTACAGCTGCAGTGTTAACACTATTCAAAAATATAGAGACAGACAAAATGCTCGTCAGTGCATACATAGATAGGAAAATGTGATCTAGCCCAGTAATGGAATATGACTAAGCTATCAAAAGAAAAGAATATTAGCAAAGCAGACCTGGTATTAGAGTGAAAATAGGGGTTACTAACAGACAGACTTTTTGCATGACAGAAATGTTATAAAATTCTCTTTTTTGATGATTATAAAACTGTAAATTTGTTATGAGGTTTGTCAATCCACCCTAATCGAACTCTTGAAGCATGCATGCAAATATGTTTATCTAAATTCAGAATTCCTACCACTCTGCTTTAGCTATAAGTTGCTAATTGCAAAAATTATCTTAAAATTCAGCAAACTGCTGAAGGAGTTCAACCACCAAAAGAAGCTGGCTGCCTGAAAAACAAGATAAATTGTTAGATAATTATTCATTTTTGACTCAGGTTTCCTGTTGACAAAAAAAATTTTTAAAACCTATTCTTTGAAAGATCTGTCCTTGCTGGTATATTATCTTAATATGAAGTTGTTTCATTGAGGCTCCTTTCTCTCAGCCTACACAGACAGCATGTAGTTTCCCAGATTTGCCTTTAGAAAACCTGCACAAGGGACACAATGGGAAGCCACAATCAGAACCCCAGGTGTCCCCTCCTTGCCTTACAAACCACAGGAGCCCCTACTTCTGCACTCTGCAGGAATTGTCACTTTAATTGATTTTTCTAAAATGAACTCTCCTTAGTGAGTTCTAATGGCTAATTGTTCTAACATGAAGTCAGCCTTCCCAGATTAAAAAGACAATAAGAATCAGATGAAATAAATAAAAAATGTACTGACTTTGAGCTTGAAATTTCTAGTTCAAATTGTTTACATGTAACAGTCAACCCATACTCCTACGATTCACAACTTAGGATAAGCTTGCATCACCTGGCAAGCTGGTTTAGTGGGTTAAAGTGCAGGCAGTAGGAGCCTATTGACCTGAGTTCAAAATCTGGGACCCAAATAAATGGAGGGAGACGGGTGATGACCAAAAGCTTTGCTCTGAGCTCCATAGGAGTGCTGTGGAATGGATGTGTGCATGTCCACACACTAATCACCACCATCATCATTATCACCATCATCATCATCATCATCACTATCATCATCACCACCATCGCCATTATCACCATCATCATCATCATCATCACCATCATCATCACCACCATCATCATCACCATCATCATCATCATCACCACCATCATCATCATCACCATCATCATCATCACCATCATCATCATCATCATCATCATCACCATCATCATCACCATCTTTTTAAATTTCAAGAAGACATGCTTGTGAGCATGCGCAACGAGACACAATAAAGAACACATGACTTGCTGACAATATTTAGCAAGTGTGTTTTTATGCTGGGATCAATTATAGGGCCTTTTGCACAGCTGTATCCGCTAGCCCAGCAAACGGATCTCTAAAGATGGTGGTCTGCAGTCATCTCCAGGCTCTACACACACACTGCAGTGACCAGATCCAAGCTCGTGATGCTGTTCAGGTCAAGAAGATACCTGCATGTTCAGTAGTGGGGAGTCTCCTGTGCCATCTCTTACCTTGCTGTAGGAACACTGGAATTATACATGTGTTCAATCACATCCAGCTTTGTGTGGATTTGTGGGGTTTGAACTCAGATCCTCACACTCAGTAATTGACAGTATTGCTATCTGGGCTCATCACCAATAGATTGAGTTTATGTAGTGGGAAGGGTATGTGGAAAACAGTGAGATTACCTCTTATTACCATGTGTGATTTTCTTTCTGATTCTTTAACTTTTTTCTTCCCTTCCCACTTACCTTTTCTGTCTTCCTTTGTTTTTGTGTGGTAATTTTCTTTGAGTCATTTCCTATACTGTATGCATCTACTATGGAGTTTTGTTTTGTGGTTACCATGAGGTTTATATACAACACTTTGAACTTGTAGAATAGATCAAGACTTCTCTCCTAAATCTAAGGACAAACTTACGCATCCATCATCCTCTGACTAAATTTTCAGGGGATAAACCCAATGAGTCTTTTGGAGGCAGAGGGCATCATAATTCTGGTGAGTGTCCTGCCAGGTTTGAGGGTAGCAAGGGGCAGCAGAGCTTCAGACTGCCAGTCCAATTGCCAGGCCACTACGGCCTTACAGCTCAGCAAAGCTAAACGGTTCTTTAAGATCGAAGCAGCAAGGTAAGTTACAGAGACCCTGAGTGGACTCCTAAAGGGAAGTCTAGGCCCCGGGGAGTTTGGAATAATCTGACTAGTTGCTTGAGGAATTTTTATGATCCTCCGTGTTCTGAAGGAATTCACAGAGAAGATCCATCAGCAGACATGCACTGTGCATTTGACACTGGGCATGGGTAGGGCACAAAAGCTGTTTGGATGCCCAGCTGGCTCAAATTATTAAGGTTTCTCCTCCCAGTGCATTGCCCCGTCTCTCTTAAGGCACACCAGAAAGCTCCCTGTCACCAACTGATTGGGAATCATAGTTTTGTTCTCGTACCACACAACAGATCAGCACTGTCCAGTGTGGGTAGCTGCCGCACTACAAACTGGCTCCAGCTAGCCTTGCAGAATTTGAGCAGAGTCCTTGGTTGCTCAGTTCACTCCACGATGAAGGTGCCTTCAGAGTGAATCAAGGTGGATTCAGAGTGAATCACTTCTCTGAATTGGATGGATGGTCGAGAGCTGGAAGAAATAAGATAAGAAAGTGGAAAAAAAAAAGGCAGAGTGAGAAAATTCTGTGACTTTACTCCTCAGAAGAGACACAGAACAGAAACAACAGTCAATTTCAGTAGACTGTTCTCAATAGTCAGGTTTTACTCACGGAGGCTGTTCTTCAGGGCTGGGGTGTGGCTCAGGGCACAATGCTTGCTTAGTTTGTTCAGGACTTTGGGGTTGACCCCAGGGACTACAAACTGTAGAAGGAGACTCTGGAAGCTACATGGCATCTCCTTGACTCTGCCTACTCTCTCTCTATATCTCTGTTCAGATTTCCCGCCTGGCTTTATTCTGCCCTGCCATAAGCCAAAACAGCTTTATTCATTAACCAACAAAAGCAACATATATACAGAAGGACTTCCCACATCAACAAACACTAACAACAAAACAAAATTAAAGCAAAACATACAATACTGATCACCCCTGGAAGTTGCTATGCTCTTCAACTTTTAACCACAAAGTAGCATGTCTAGCCATGGGAATAGGTTGCAGGCAAGAGACAGTTACCTAGCAACCATGTGCCAGTTTCATAGTGGATGAAATGATGGCACTCCTGCCACGGAAAGGCAGTCATTCTCCAAAACTGACACGGTGAACTTATATTTTTCTTTCCCTTCCGTGTTGCTTCTGCCAAACCTAATTTGGGGGCATACAGATTCTCTCTCCCACTGCAGCGTTTCGCTGGAGTCTGACCAAAGAATGCCTTTGCTTTATTGAGAGAACTAGAGCTCTGAAAGCGGTGAAATAATATTTCTGTTGTTGTTGTTTTCCATTGTATAGTTTTTTTTAATTTAAAAAATTTGAAGAATTTTATACATGAATATTATATTTACATCCTTTCCACACCTCCCCAACCCCTATATCACTCGTATTTTTTCTCAACTTCATAGCTTACACATGCATGCACACATATGTATATATAAATACAGCTTGATGAGTCTGTTTACTGTTGCTCACATGTGTATGTGTTCACAGCAGGCCATCTGAGACTGGGGAAGCTGTTGAGGGGCTCGTAGCTGGAGAAAACGGCTTCTCCCTTTCTCATTACCCATTAATGCCTTCAGCACTCCAGCTAATTGGGTGGCCTTGTGAAATCCCCCATCCATATTGGTATGTCAAAGATTGTGATTGTTCAGGTCTTATTTAGGTAGTTATATTTTTGAGATTCTGGGAGTTCAGGGTCCCTGTCATATGTAGTAGACACTATGTCACAGCAGACTTCCTGGTCCCCTGGCACTTACAGTATTTCCATCCCATGCTTCTGCAGTGTTCCTAGGGCTGTGTCGTAGACGGATCAGCTGAGGCTGGGCACCAATGGGCGGTTGTTCTCTGTGTTTCCACTGGAACATTAGCAAATAATGTTTAAATATTGATTATGTGTTAATTGCTTCTATAATTTGTGTGGCCCTTATTTGTATTTTAAAAACTCAAGTATTTGATTAACTTTTGTTGATTTATAAGACCTCTGGGACTGGAAAAAAATTAATAGTGTGTAGTACAGTTAATATCTTTATGTCATGGGAATACCAGCTGTCAATGACTTTGTCCAAAATTTGCTCTGCCTTTGCTGCAAATGGCTGGTGACATGCAGTTAACTACTTGGCCCACATTTAGCCATTTCTCTGCGTGCATTTCATAAATGTGTGTGTTGAATATGACAGGAAGCAAGAAACTAACATCTGTAAACTCTTTTGTCAGTAATGAAATTAAACAACTCAGCAGTACCTTCCAGCATTTTCTGAAGCACAGTGAGCTGGTCATGTGTTCAGCCATCACCACGTGGGCTGTTGATGTGTTCACCGTGTGAATGTTGTGTAATGATACCACAACTTTCATGACACTAGCACACATGTCCTCTCTGAAGGAGGAGTATGTCCATCACATTCTAATAACTTTACCTGCACTCTGCAAATCTCTACCCTCTCTAGAACACCGGAAAGTTATAAGAATCTTAGAGATCATATTCCCCCAAGGATCTAATCTAATCTAATAATGATAATAATAATAAACACTTAAGTGGCTTCTCAGGGCCAAACTGTGGTATCTGAGTGAGTCTGGACAAGCTGGCTGATCCTGTGCTGTCTTCCCTATGCTCCTATGTCTTTGCTCTGCTGTGATCTTTCTTTGCCTACTGTGACTACCCTTAATATTTTAACTGATTACTAGAATGTTCCAAAGTCTGTGTCTATGGGTTTTCTAAGTTCCAGGCTGTGTCTGCTTTTGCAGACTTAACTTGTGTATTTATGAAGCATGCATGTAGGAAACTGGTGGGTTCTTTGCTTGTTCAAGGCATCTGAGCGCAGCTATTACAACGCTAGCTTGAGTCCACGGCAAACCGCAAGTGAGACTTGCTCTTTCTGGGTGGGCACAGTCAGGCAGGAGAGCTGCACTGTGCTCTCGGTCACTTCTCCACAGTTCATGGGTTGGGAACAGATTTTCAATGAGGCAGGATAGGGAGGCTGGGACTTCTGTGAGTCTAGCATCAGGGGATCTTCACCAGAAACCAGAGGCTGGCATCCTGCTCTTGAACTACCCAATTTCCAGAACAGCCAAAAATAAGGTGTTTATGTGCACAGTGACAGTCTTAGGTATTCTGTTATTGCAATGGAAAATGAACAGAGATGACCAGAAACTCTAGAATCATCTAGAATCTAGATGATGGTGGCAAACTATAGAAATGGATGTGCACAGCCCAGGGGCTCCTATGCTGCTATATCTGGTCACACTTAAAGGCCAGTCATGTGAGGTGATTAGCAGAGCAGACCAGGGCAGCATACTCTGTCCATGATGAATTGCTGCGAGGGGCTGTTGTGATAAAAATGCCTACAGGATGTCAAATTCTGTGCTGGGAGCTGAAAATATGGAGATTAAAAGATAGATTTCCATCCCACTGAGAAATCAATTTGGTGGAAAAACCCACATAATGAAACTATAATGGAATAATAATGTGATTATTTTGACAGAATAATGCAAAACAACAACATCATAGGGGGCTGGAGAAATGGCTCAGCACTTAAGAAGCACTCGCTTGCTCTTGCAGAGAACCCACATTCAGTTACCCACAATCCCTCTGTAACTCCAGTTCCAGGGGCTCTGCTCCCCGCTCTGCCCTCTGTGGTCAGTTTATGCAGGCTGTGCACAGCATACATATAGGCAAAACACTCACATAATGCAGTTTTTTAATTCTAAAAAAATAATGGCCCTCAAAAGATAGTAACACAGTCATGTGTTTCGATGCAATTTGTTTAAAAACAGGAAAATTGAACTGTGGTTACCATTGCCTCACTATGAGCAGAGGCCTAAACACACACAGCTAGAGGGACTAAGTCTATAGTGCACCCAAATGAGCAATCCTCCGCAGAAGGCTTTAAGGGAAGAATGTGGGTGGGGGAGAACAAAGGAAGAGAACAGTTTCATTGTCTGTGTGTGTGTGTGTATGTGTGTGTTTCTGTTTTGAAGTGGTTGTTTTGTTGGAAACTGAGTAACCCAGGCTAGCCTAAAATTTACTGTGTGGACAAAGCTGGCCTTAAATGTATGATTTTCTGGCATCTACCTCTCAAATGCTGGGACCATAGCCATGGGCCACCATGCTTGGTAAGGGCCACATATTTAAGACAGGATTACTTATTTGGTTGACTGGGCTCCATTTGTAAAGGAAACCCTTGGAAGTGAAGTAGTTAGCAGCTAAGGTCATGGGACTCCTGCTGGTCACGAGATTGTCTACCTATGGGGATGAAGCCTGACATGGCCACACCCGGTGTTTGCTCAATGGTGTGCCTTATACACTGTGAGCCCTTTGTCATTTGTGGCTGTCATTTATCTTGAAGTAAATACTCTAAGATTGGAGGTTCCTCAAAACCTGTGAAGTCAAGCCAGAACGCACAAGATGGGCTTTGATAAATTTATTAACAACTGAGCAAAGTTCATGTGAGCTCACAGAGACTGGGGCAGCAAGCGCAGGCTGACATGGGTCCATACCATATCCTCTGGGGATATACTATTGTATTTGTTCAGTTCAGCATTTGTATGGAACTCCTGAATACATGGACGAGTGGGTCTCCAATTCTTCTGACTTCTATTGGGGCTCTTCTGACGGTTTGCCTTGTTCAACTTCGATGGCAGGGGTTTTGTTATCTTATATCTTATTTTGTTATATTTGGTTGTTACCCCTCAGAAGCCTGTCCTTTTCTAATGAGAGACAAAAAGGGAGTGGATCCGAATAGGAGGGCAGGTGGTGAGGAACTGGAAAGGGTAGAGGGAGGGGAAATTGTGATCCAGATATATTTTTATAGATAAAGGGGAAAAAAAGAAAGTGTTTCCAGGACTGGAGAGATGGTTCAATGATGCAGAGCGCTTGGCTGCTCTCCTAAACACCAGAGTTTGGGTTCCCAGGACCCACATGGAGGCTCACAATCACTGTAGCTCCAGTTCCAGGATATCTGATGCCCCCTTCCGGGCGCTTTGGGCTCTGCATGCACATGGTACACACACAAGCAGGCATGAGCATATGCACACATACACAAAAATAAATAGGATTTTCACAGAGAAATGCTGCTCTTGGGAGGTTTCTTTGTCTTGGAAATAATGCACTTGCCATAATAATCTGGACAATTAAACTTTTTAAGTGGCTTGAGAAAAATAAGTATTATAAAGCATTTTTTGAATTTTATTCATATTTTATTCAAGACAGTTTTCCCAAACTGCCAGATATTCTTGTCCTGCAATCTCCACGGTGACCTCAAGGCACTCGCTGTGCTCTGGCAGGTGCTTCCTGGGTCATGACGAGATGTGTATTTTGACATCTTATTGCTGGTCCCTGGTGCTCTGCTCACGGAGATGAGATGGTTATGAAACTCCTGGTGCAAATATGTAGGTCTCTGTGCAGAGCTGATGTGTTAATGTGTGTGTTGAACGATGGGAAGCAGAAAGCATCAAAATTAGCTTTGCGCATGCTCAGTGAAACGCGTTTGTGAGACCCCTGTAGCCGAAGCTTTCATCCCATGCGCTTGTTTTCTGTTGCAGTATTTGGAATGTTATTTTTCTGGCAAGAGGTCATCTGAAGGTTCCTGTCACTTGTCTCAGAAATTCTCGGCCTTCTGCTTTCAGTCCGAGCATCAGAAATTGTCTTTTACTCCACAGGGCTAACTCTGGGCTCACAGTCTCTTCTCTGTCTCCAAGCCCTGCTGCTGTTTCCACAAGCATAATGCCACTCCTGGCTCAACTGACTCTCCAAGTTCTGTTACATGTCTACTTCCAGGGACTTTTACTTCTGGTCTACTAGATATTGGTGGAAGTTGGAGGGCCCTGCTGTGGTCTTTCTCCTTGACTGACCGTGTTTGAGTCTAGAATCTTTACTACAAAGTCTTCATTATGCCACCCTATCCCTGTGCTTCTCTATTCTCCTGTAAATATTTTGGAGGGTTGGGGGGTACGATATAGTCACTTGGCACTTCTGTGCCCTCTTTATTTCTCATTTTCATTCTTGCACAGCTGATATTGGTTAACGTCTCAATGTTTACACATGTCTTAGCTCTTTGCTGGCGTATCCCATACTTCCATCATAAAAACACGAAGGTCTAAAGGAATCAGGTTGTCTGCCTTTTCCGCATGTCTGAGCCTAGAGTGTGGCTAGCATGCTAGCACCAACCAGAAGAGCCCATCAGCTGGCACTGCCTGCGTTGATGGCATTCAGCCCAAGCCGTGTTTACTGATGTTCTTCCGTGTCTAGTTTTTGGTACTATCCTCCAGTGTGCGGCTCAGCTTTATGTCAACTTGACACAAGCTAGAGTCATCAGGGGAGGGAGCCTCAACTGAGAAAATGCTTCCATAAGATCCAGCTGTAGGGTATTTTCTTAATTATAGACTGATGGGGGAGGGGCCAGCCCATGGTGAGTAGTGCCATCCCTGGGCTTTGGTCCTGGGTCCTATAAGAAAGCAGGCTGAACAAATCATGGAGAGCAAGCCAGTAAGCAGCTCCCCTCCAGGGCCTCTGCAGCAGCTCCTGTCTCCAGGATCCTGCCCTACTTGGGTTTTGTCCTGACTTCCTTTGGTGATGAACGGTGCTGTGAAAGTGGAAGCCAAACAAACCCTCTCCTCTGCCAGCTTCCCTGGTCGTGATGTTTCATCACAGTGATAGTGACCCCGACTAAGACATCCACAGAGTCCTGATCCAACAGCTCTTCTCTTTTGTCTCCTCTCCAAAGAAAGCAGAAGCTAGTCCAGCCAGCAACTGGGTTTTAACATTCTCAAATCAGCAGGCACCATCCTATGATTTAGACAGCACTATTTTATGCTTTAGTGGAAGGAGTTATTTGTGGTTATCAATATGAAAATATGCATAATTAAGAACTATGCTCTCCAGAAAAACTCACCTCACAATGGCCATGGTCACTGCCCAAGTCTCCCAGGACTATGCTAGGCCTACATTCCTTTCCTCGCCTCTTCCCTGGTGCCTCTAGACATGAAATGGACATAGGCAGAGACCAGGCCAATAGAAAGTGATGAATAGGACCCTAGGACTGACTGTAGCCCAGGCTGATGACACCATCCAAAGCCGTTCAGGTGGCATCCTGGCTATGGGGCCCAGGACTGCCCTCCATCCTGGTGTAGGAAATGGGTCTCTGACCCTCTGGCCAGAGCCCAGGCACACAGGATAGTCTGGTCCAAACTTATTGACTCACCTGTCAATTTATTTTTCAATCAATAAGTGTGATTAACCCCTTAGAAAAAGAGCCATTCTCTCACAGGTGTTAGGAATAAGCAAGAAGGGGTTTATAGAAGATAACAGCCCACTTCTGGTTATCTCCAAACTGACTATAATCCATACTCACCCTGCGTGCTAAATTGCGATTGTCTGTAGTCCTGTCTAAAGCTGGATTTGATGCCTCACTCTCTACATACGCTGTCAGAAAATCCAGTTAACTTTGCACCCTAAGTGTTACCAAAACCTCTGCACCACTGTGATCCAAAGTATCCTAACTCAAGGCATGGTCCTTCCCTCAGGCGTCACTCCGTCTCAGACTCAGTCCTTTCATTCTAGTCTAACTCTTCCTCTGCTGCTCTCCAGAGAGCAACAAGTCAGCCTTAGAAAGCCATAACATTCAACGTCTCTTATTGTAAACGACTCAATGGCTTCTAACTCTATTAGAATTCTGACTCCTCAATGAGTGTTGACTCTCATAGTGTTTGATGACCTGACTCTGCAGTATGTTTATGGGAGGCCTTGACTCACTTGCTCTACCTTTAGGCTTCAGAGCACATCATGATGCATTTATTATAACTTGTCATGAATGCATTTATCACGTTCTATCATAACTGTTATTTATCTATGCAGTTATTAGACTCCAGGCTCTTTAAAACTAGCAATGATGGTACCTGTTCCCATCCCATCTAACAGCTACATAGTGTAGCGGCTGACTGAATGGATAAGCATACAGTTGACTGAACAGATAAGTAAACGCATCAATTTCTTAAAATGTACTACCTTCTTGTAGGATTATTAGGGTCCTGTTGAAGAGGAAAGCTGTAACCATTAATGCTAATGTATAATATGGGAACTAACTAACTGGTAAACACATGGAAACCAAAGAATGGATTCTCTGGCTAAAAATGGCAGATAGTATGGGCCAAAGCTAAGTGTTATGTTGCCAGACCCTGGTACTATTGGGTAAACTAAGAAATCAGATCATAAGCAAAAAATTTCTTTGAGTATCAGCAATTTAAAAAATGTGTGGGTGTGTAGCATAGAATCAAACCTGGGGCTGTTATGACTGTTTGAAATAACAGCACAGAGAGGATAGTTAATAAAAGTCTCTTTCCTAGCCATCTTTTAGATAGAGAAGAATTTGAAAATGATTGTATTGAAATGATTGTGTTGAGGCTCAGTCAAAACAATTGGCATGAAATCTTGCCCAGCCTGGGTTGTATAGTAAGTGCCAACCTAGCCAAGGCTGTGTAGACAGACCCTGTCTCAAACTCTTCCAGCAAAAATAAAGCAAAACAAAACATATTGACGTGTATGTGATGATTTTTAATCTTTGGAAGTCTTTCCTTTTCTGTTTTGCTCAGTTTGTCCCCTGCTGGGCTACTAATTGCTGCTGATTTTACTGTTTATTTGCTGGTTCTGCTTCTCTTCTCTTCCTCTAACATCATTGCCTGTTGCTTGTTCATAGCATGATGGCATGCAGTTACAGATTGTGGTAGAATTCAAGCGTGTGAGTACACAGGCATGTGTATACAGGAACGGACAGAGCAGTCAGGTCCTGGGTTACTGGAATAAATTAGTAGTAACACTTCCTTGTAATGTCTCAGTTCTAGCATCTCCCACTCCAACCACTCACACACCATCATACCACAGTACACGTCATCATACCACAGTACAGTCCTGGGTACAAAGCTCACCTCATTTTAGATGTTAGAGTCAAAAGAAAAAAAAAAACATAAAGAATAGAGATCTTGCTTTTTTCTGCAGGTTCTCTTTAAACAAAGTTCATCTGAGATTTCAGAATAATGTATGTTTCAGTTACTACTGGCACATCCAGACCTTTCTCAAGATTAGGCATAAAGTCATAAGTAAGCTGAGCAAGGCATTTACTGGAATTTTTTAAAGGACCCATGGAATGCTTTGGCATGAACAACCTCAGATCCGTACAGAATTAACACAGAATGGAGGTTTGAATCCTCTGAGAAAACAGAACAAAATGAAAAATGAAGGACAACGATGACAACCACGAAACCACTTGTTGGTATTATGATTGCATTTGGTTCACCATCGGAAGCCGTTGCCACCAGTTATTTGATAAAAGCCTGAAGGAATACACAGATGAAGGGTGGGCTGAAGAGCTGACCCGGGATGAAGCGCATCTGTTGCTCTTCTAGAGGACCTGAGTTCTGTTCCCAGACCCCACATAAGGCGGCTCACTGCCCCCAGACACATAAAGAATAGCGGAGAGGAGGAATGAATAGAGAAGTGCTTGGGTGGACTGTTTCTATCCCTGAACTTGCTGTAGAAGAAACGCGTTATGTGCTGTCTAGCTACAGTATGACTCAAGCACTGTCACTCTCAGCGTCAGCATTAAATGTTTCTTAGGTAACATTCACCAGTGTTGTTTTTCCTTCAAAGCATTTGATTGGCTAATGTCTATTGAATACTTCCCATCAGACTCCGTGACATACCTTGTTTTATGGAATTCATGGGACTTCTTCCCTATTGTGCTCTTACTCTTTGATAAGTCATGAAGTGAATCTTTAAATTCTCTCTCTCAAATGTGCTGTGGGAAAATGCTTTTGTACATTGTAAAGATGTCACTCATATTAGTTTAATAAAATGCTGATTGGCCAGTAGCCAGGCAGGAAGTATAGGTGGGATAACCAGACTAGGAGAATTCTGGGAAGAGGAGAAAGTCAGTTGCCAGTCAGACACAGAGGAAGCAAGATGAGAATACCTTACTGAGAAAAGGCACCAAGCCATGTGGCTAAACGTAAGATGAGAATTATTGGTTAATTTAGGTTATAAGAGCTAGTTAGCAATAATCCTAAAATAATAGGCCAAAAAGTTAATAATTAATATAAGCCTCTGTGTGTTTATTTGAGACCAAACATCTGTGGGACCAGGCAAGACAGAAATTTTAGTCTACAAAAACTCAACTTTAAAGAAACTAAAATAATTCTTCAACATAACAAACTAGTAAGCAGCTCAGTCAAGTTTTATGTTTAAGTGATTATATTAGTTTTCTAGTGCTGCCCTAACAACCCTCCCTAACTATACAAACATGATGGCTTAGAAGCAGTAATTAGTGTCCCAGAGTTAAGAAGGCCAAAATCTATGAGTCAGTAGGATCTCTGAAGGCTCTAGAAGGGTCTCCTGGCCTTGGCTTAGTGTCCGGTGATGACTGTGAGTCATGGCATTTCTTTTCCATTGATGCTCACCCCAGCCTCTGTTGTCCTGTGCCCACTCTGTTCTTATAAGAATTTCTAAGGGCATGTCTAGTCCAGAACTAGCAACTGTTCAATATGTGTCAGACAACAGCTTCAAAGGAGAAAAGCAGCAGAGGCGAATGTTACTGTAAAATATGCCTAATGGAGACCCCAGGTACTGTGATGCTCAGGGCGCGGGGTTAGGCTGTGAACAGCGAATCATCCTCATGACTCACTACTCCTCCTCTTCAGTAAGTTCAGGGACAGAAGGCAAGGCCACCTTTTAAGTACTTATATCTCCAAAGATCCCATTTCCACGTAGGTTCACGGTCACACACCTGGGGTTAGATGGTCAATATATTTGGGTGGAGGACACAGTTCAAATCACGATGATCAAGCTTCAGTATCATCTGGGAATGTCTCCTTTGCTGTTTGGAAGACATGCTGTCCCTGCCATCATTTGTATCTCTCCATGCTTCTAGCCTCATGCCTCATCTTTGTTGCTCAGAGTAGCACACTGTGCAATCAGACTATTCTAAGCAACTAGGCAGCCATGTGGTGAAGTTTTCTTTCCTCCTAAGCCTAATTGATGATGTTTTGGAGCTGAGGGTGGAGCACTTGCCTGGTGTGAGGGTGGAGCACTTGCCTGGTGTGAGGGTGGAGCACTTGCCTGGTGTGAGGGTGGAGCACTTGCCTGGTGTGTGCAATCTGCATTCCATCCCCAGACCCAAAGAAACCAGGTGTGTGGCCCCTTCTGCAGCCTCAGCACTCTGGAGAGTAAGTGACACACTGCTGGACTCTGGGCACTCTGGAGGGTAAGTGACACACTGCTGGACTCTGGGCACTCTGGAGGGTAAGTGACACTCTGCTGGACTCTGGGCACTCTGGAGGGTAAGTGACACACTGCTGGACTCTGGGCACTCTGGAGGGTAAGTGACACACTGTTGTATTCTGGACACTTCAGAGGGTAGGTGACACTGCTGCACTATGGCTCTGGATGGTAAGTGACACACTGCTATGCTCTGGACACTCTGGAGGATAGGTGACATACTGCTGTGCTCTGGGCACTCTGGAGGATAGGTGACACACTGCTGTGCTCTGGGCACTCTGGAGGATAGGTGACACACTGCTGCATGCTGGGAACTCTGGAGGGTAAGTGACACAATGCTGCACTCTGGGTACTCTCAAGGGTAAGATAAGAAGAGTTCCAGGTCATCCTTGCTACAATGTGAGTTCGAGACCAACCTGGAATGCACAAGTTCCCATCTAGGGCCTGAAGGGATGGCTTAGCAGTTAAGAGTAAAAACCCCTCTCACAGAGGATCTGAGTTTAGGCCCCAGCACCCACATTAGGCAGCTCACAAATCCTATAACTCTAGCTTCAGAAATATCCAACCCCTCTGCCACCACAGGCACTGTACACACATACACATACCCCCCATACACACACACATACCCCTTAATTTAAAACAATAAAAATAAATTGGAAAAAGACTGTCTAAAAGCAGCAATAAAAAGAATAGTTTCATTTCTTTAAAGGAATAATTAACCAGCTTAGTAAAATGCAGTTTTGTCTGCTCTGATATTTTTCTATTACTATTTTCTAGGAATGTGCTTCCATGGGTTAAGAGTAAGCAAGTAAAGACAGAAAGGAAGTCACGGCTACAGCACTCAGGTCTTACCACAGAGAGTAACTGTTAGAAGTGTCTACATTCAACAGTTCCAGTCTGGCTGGGTGCTGTCCTGTCTACTCAGGCTAGTAATGTCATTGAACCGACACAGATGGTGACTGGTCTTCCAGACCTATCCCATTCCCCTTGCTATGTTACAACGCAAATATATACAAAAATGGTCACTTCCTTTCTATATGTGACAATTACCCTACTTAGCCTGATGTAGTAGAGAAAAAGTATAAATTCTGCAGTTCTATTTTCAAAGCTTTCATCCATTTTCATAGATCAAAGAATAAGCCAGCCCACCTATCAACTTTGGGTTGATAACACGCAAGCAAAAGCTAGTCATTCACTGTCTATTATAAGAGTAGCAAACGTGCATAAAATGTGAAATCTGTAGGATATTACTCTAATTATATCTTAAAATTGGACCAGACTGACTTCTGACCATGTTGGAGCAACAGATAGATTTCATGGGCTAGTGACTTGCATAAAATACATAACAATTTCACCAGTTAGACAATAGACAATATAGGCATGTGATTCATTAAGAAAGAAAAGAAAATACCCTAGGATGGGCCCAGCTTGTCCATGGCTGTCTCCCGGTCAGCACCCCTGAAAAAGGAAGGGACGGGTAGAGCCTGGCATCCTGCTAACCTGAGAGACTGCATCAGCACTTTAGAGAGTCTGGGACTGACGACCATAAAGAAAGCCACCGCCCGGGAAGTGTGACCCAAGGTCTGCAGCCCAAGTCCTTCAAGTGTTTAGCTGAGCAGCGAGAGAGATGACAGGAGAAGAAACTTCCCCAGGCTGAGAAATAACAAAAAAGGTGAAACATGCCCACTCCCACCCAGAAGTGAGAATCATTTATGTTCCCACCAGCCAGAGAGGAAGGGCTTTCTGCCCATCTGTCTGCCATGCAAGTCTCAGAGAGTAGCCCTGAGTGTGAGTGTGAGCTGAGCCCTGGAGCATGCTAGCGTCCACCGTAGCAAAGTTCTGAGGCCTCAGCAAGCTAGGATCAGAGATGGGCTGGCTTAACCTGTCACAAAGAATCTACGATGTGCCTACAGTTCTCACCGACTTGAGAGGGAATGACAACGTGCTGTCCTGTTAAAGCCAGGAGCAGGGACAAAGCCCTCTACCACTGGTGTCTGAAACTCAGTCCATGCTAATGCAATAGAACTGAAAAGGAAATAATACAGAGGTGGCCTTATTTTTTCCTCACTGCTGTGGCAAGATATCTGAAGAAAGCAATTTGAAGTGCTTCTTTGGACTCGCCGTAGGAGGGTCCATCCCATACGGTGGGAAGCTATAGTGACAGAAATATCAGGCAGCTGACCGTCCTGCACCAGCCATCAGGAAACAAAGAGAGAGAGAAACACTGGCGCTCAGCTCTCTTTCTTCTCTTTACTTCAGCCCAGGACCCCATCCCATGGAAGGCTGCTGCCAACATTTAAAGTGGCTCTTTTGATGTCGTGTGAGCTAGTTTGTAAACTCCTCAGAGACTTCCTCAGAAGCTTGTCTCCTAAGTGTTCTGGATTCTGTCAGATTGACAATGTCTTCCTTTGCCACGAATGGCAATTGGGAAAGAGAGGGTAAAATTCTCCTTCATCAGAAGAAATAATTGTACATTTAAAAACTACAGAAAAGATGCTGGGAGTAATAAACAGAGATAATAAATGTGCAAACATACTCAATATAGAAAATATATTACATCTCTGTATATAAGCAATAAGTAGAAAGCGGAATTAAAATGCCTTTTAAGGTCTAATTTTATTTTATGTGTATGAATGTTTTGCCTGCTTCATGAATGTGCATCATGTGCACACAGTGTCCTTTGAGGGATAGAAGAGGGTGAAAGATCCTTGGAACTAGCATCACAGAGGGTTGTGAAGCACATGGATGGGCCTGGCCCTCTGGAAGAGCAATATATGCTCTTAGCTGTCATCGGACTTGGAAGACTCCCTTTCCCCACTGAGCCATCTCAGCCAGCTCCTGCCTTATTGATCGCTTATTGGCATGACTCCTGACTAGGCTAGGCTAACCTGCCAGCAAACCAGGATTTTCCTGACCCTGTCTTCCAACTGCTGAGATTAAAAGCTAGTTAATTTTCACGTGGGTGCTGGAGGATGGACTCACATCCTATGTTTGTTTGGTGAGCACTTGACCAACTGAGCAATGTTCTCTGTTCTAGAGAAAGGATTCTAATACTAAATCTGAATGGCATGGTGGCTGGGATTCCACTCAATTAACAGCAGTTAACAGCTCAGAGAAATCTATTTCCTACAACAAAAACAGCAAAGACCTCCATCCCACTGCAGCTGAGTCTTAGCCACTGTCTCACCTGCAGGACCACAGGGCTCCCACATTGCCACTGCCTCTGTGATGCTGGTTGTGAATCAATGGTTGCAGGGACTGAGACAATCCTATTTGAAATTTCTCATGACATTTGCCTCAGACCCCCCTTGCAATTCTGCAGGCATTTTAGCTCCGTGCTGTGTTCTATGCCCTTTGCAGGTCTGGGAACGTATGAGGGCCAGGTTAAGGGGAATACACGTAGGAGGGAATAAATATGCCAGCAAAATTGCTATAAAGTTGAATGAAAGACTATCAAGAGTTAGGGAAGGGCAATCAATCCTTCCAAAGGTGTCTTGGGCATTTGCCGTGACTCAATAATGAACATTTGGCGTTTCTTGATTATAGTATTTAATGCCATGAAAGAAGTCCCCGACTCAAAAACACAAAGATGAAGAGAGTCAACATTCCAGCTGGTTAGGAAGGGATCAGCTTTTGAAAAGAGCCAGGGAAATGACCTTCTCTTCGCTCCTCAGTTTTTCAGCTATAAAAACAGACTTCTCGGGGGAAAGTGCCCAGCCCACAGCCTCATCTTCTGATGCCCAGGCTTCTACTCCGCCCCAAGGCTATCGTGGGCACAGTCACCAGTGTAAGCACTCAGTGTCTGAGAATTGCTAGCGTCAATGATGCCATCTCAATATCAAAGTCAGATAAACATCACTCTAAGAAATGAAGACTCTGATATGTTTGCTTATTTTTTTATTTCACCTTTAGCGATGCAGGTAAAAATTTTAATGTGTTAATTATATAAGAATAACACATTTCCCTCTTAGCTTTTTATGTATCAAATGTTGATTATCCACTGTTTGTACTTCTGGAGATGACAGAGAAGGAACCTGGCTGACTGGGCTGCCTCTCTGTTCTGCCTCTACCTTTGTTAACTCTCCCGTCCCTCACCAAAGGCCTTGAGTAGTAAACTCTAGAAACATATCCTGCAGATGACTCTCTCAAGAGATCTGGAGCTTTGCTGAAATAGTTTTACGCAGGATACCTCACCAGGACCTGACTCCAGCTCACCTCTGTTGGGGCCTGATGCAGACCCCAAGAACTTGCTGGATGCCTCTTTCTATCCTGGCCCAGTCTCCTTTCCAACTGCCCCAATGCGCACGTGTTTTACAACTACACAGACATAACCCTGAGGTCTGCTTTTAGTTTCTGTGTCTCTTCAGACTCAAGTCCCCAATATTATGGACCTGGAGCCCCTTAATTTTTCACTTTGTTTAGCAGATAGCTTATTTTAAAAGACATAAAATATATAATGTAATATATAAATGGTATAACAGTGAAGACACAGCCTTGTGTCTTACCAATCAGTTATGGGCCCTGGGAAAACTCCTTGACTGCCTTGAACCTTAACATTTTTATCTTCGTAATTGCCCTAAATAGTTCTCTCTGTGACTCACAGTCAGATTGTAAAGCAAAAGTATGGTGATGGTAATCACCCAGTATTCCAAAACAGACACAAAAGTGTTTTTCTAAAAATGTTTTTTATTTCTTTTATTTTTGAGATTATAATTATATAATACCCCATTCCCTTCCTCCCTCCAAATGCTCCCCAAAATCCCTCTTTACTCTCTTTCAACTTCAGGATCTCTTTTTTCATTAATTGTTGTTACATGCATGTATGTATACATATATACATATATCTTCTTAAATATAACCTGCTTAGTCTGCAAAATGTTACATGTATGTATGCTTTTGGGCTAACAGTTTGGTATCAGAGAGCCAATAAACATATCTTTTGGGGGGGGTGTTCGAGACAGGGTTTCTCTGTGTAGTTTTGGTGCCTGTCCTGGAACTCACTCTGTAGACCAGGCTGACCTCTAACTCACAGAAGTCTGCCTGCCTTTTTCTCCCAAGTGCTGGCATTAAAGGTGTGTGCCACCACTGCCTGGCATTTAGTAATCATATCCTAGTTGTCTATAGTTAATTCTGCTGAGTCCTCAAGGCCTTTCCTCTGTCATCATGGCTTCTCCATTGGTGTCATACTTACTCAGCTCCTCTTTAAGCAATCATGTTGTTAAGACTTTATGGGTTTAGCTTCTGACATTACTAGGAGACACAGTCTCACAGCAAACTCCCAGATCCTCTGGCTCTTAAAAGTCTTTCTGTCTCTTCCGCAATGTTCTCTGAGCCTTAGATGTGGGAGTTGATTTGAAGATGTTTCCATCGGGACTGGGCTCTGCCACCCGGTGTTTTGACTGGTTATGGTTTCCTGTGATGGCTTCCATCTGTTGCGAAGAAATTCCGTTGACGAGTAGTAAGGAGTGTACTTATCTGTGGGTATAAGGACAAATATTTAGAACACAGTTAGGGATTCTGCTAGTTTAGAAAAGCGACAGTGGTAAGTACTCCAAGATCCAAAACTTCGGTAGGATGCTAGTACCTACCAGGCATGATTTCCTTCTCACTGAGTATCTCTTAAGTCCAACTAGAGAACTATCATTTACCTCCAGATATGCTTGCCTTATTATTATATATTAGTATTATGTGGTAATACTATGTCCTTAGGGTTATCATGCCATGCTGGTCACTGTTGTGGGTCCTAGGCATCATAGCTGGATAGAATGGTTGGTTGCTTCCTCTTAGAAGCTTACATGGCACCTTCTGGAACTATGAAAGCTAATCCTCAGGGAAGTGGTGTTCAGATCAGTTCTAGTATGGGGACCTCTGACTCCTGTGTCTGAAGTGTATGGTGTCTTCAGCAATAGAGACTTAGATTAGTTTGCTTCGGGCAACTAAGGACAATAGTCATAGTCTACTGTGTTTTGGAAGTCTCTTGGAAAACTCTAACCAATCTCCAAAATCAGGTTTCTCATGCCTGATGTTGGTGTTTTTGTTAGGTAGTCATTGTCTTTTGGGGATAGCATTGTCAGAGTAAACTATCTATGTATACTTATATGTGTATGTATATGTATTATGTGGAAGGTATGTACACAGACTTCATGCATTATAGGCTTTTATTTTAGGTAGCTAATAGCATGATTCCTTATAAATTTTCAGATATCTTTACTATTATTTTCCCCTCTTTCCTCCTTCCATATTTATCTACCCCCTTTTATCATTTCCATGATCAGATATCTTGTACCCTATTTCCCTCTCTATTGCTCTCCCATTTCCCTACCCCATCAAACTTGAGACTTTTGTCTTTCTGGGTCTCAGTTACCTCACTTGGTATGTATTTTTCCAGTTCTAGAAAGCTCCCTGCAAAGTCGATGACTTCATTATTCTTTACAACTGAATAGCATCCCATAGTGGACCACGTTTTCATTATCCATTCATTGGACATTTAGATTGCTCCCATTTCCTAGATATTGTGAATTGAGCAAGTAATGACCATGGCTGAGAAAGAATCTGTGGAGTGGGATGTCAAGCCCTTTGGGCATCTGCTAAGGAATGGTATAGTGGGATCATGTGGTAGATTTATTTTTAATTCTTTGAGGGTTCTCCACACTGATTCCTATAATGGTTTCATCAGTTTGCAGTCCAACTAACAGTGAGGGAGGGCTCCTGTTGGGGAATATTATTTTCAGGTGTGTTGCTTTTGTTTACACTGCATTGGTTTAACTCTGTGAAATTGTGACTCCTTGCCTGCCTAAAATACCTGATAGTCTAATAAAGAGCTGAACAGCCAAGAGTGAGGCAGGAGCAAGGATAGACAGGGCTGGCAGGCGGAGAGACAAGGAGAGGAGGACACCAGGGGCCAGTCACCCAGCTACACAGCCAGCCACGGAGTAAGAGTGAAGTTAAGATACACAGAAGAAAAAGAAAAAGCCCAGAGACAAAAGGTAAACAGATAATTTAAGTTAAGAAAAACTGGCTAGAAACAAGCCAAGCTAAGGCTGGGCATTCATAACTAAGAATAAACCTCCATGTATGATTTATATGGGAGCTGGGTGGTGGACCCCCCAAAAAAGACAAAAGACCAAAGGCCAAGGAGCAAAAGAGAAAAACAAGCAACAACAGGTTCCCTTTTTCTGCACACCCAGTACCACGTTTATCGATAGCTGTTTTGTTGGTCTTTGCCATTCTGACTGGGGAAAGATGGAATCTCAACGTTGTTTTGATTTGTATTTCTAGAAGTTTTCTGGTAGAACTTTAGATTTTCCAGCATAACAGAGTGTGCAAGTTTATAAAGATTCACTTAGAATATCCCAAGTTTCTTTCATGCCTGCGGTAATGTTTCCCTGTTCATTTCTGAATCCTTTAATCTGGGCCCTCTCTTTCTCCTTCGGTTACCTGAGCCAATCTTGTTTATCTTCTCAAGGAACCAGTTCTTCAATTCCCCGATTCTTGGTATTATTTTCTTTGTTTCCATTTCACTGATTTCTGCTTTGATTTTTCTTCTTTCTTGCTGTTGACTGGGTTTGGATTTGTTTTGTTCTTGGTTTTCCAAGAGTTTTTAGTTGCCTCATTAATCCATTTATCTGTGCTCTTTCTGATTTTTTTAATGTAGACACTTAGAGCTATAATTTTTTTTCGTAGGACTGCTTCCAACGTGTCCCAGAGATCTTGGTGTGTTGTTCCAGAAAATTTTTATTTATTTCTTGATTTCTTCTTTGGTCCATTCATCATTAAGTAATAAGTTGTTTAATCTCTGTAAGTTTGCATATTTACTAGACATTTGTTTGCTGTCAAATTCAAATTTTATTGCATTGTGGTCAGAGAGGACACAAGGAGTTGTTTTAATTTTTTTGAACTCATGGAGATTTGTTTTGTGTCTCAGGATGCAGGGTATTTTACAAAAGCTCCATGTGTTACTGAGTAGAAGGTGCATTCTTTAGTGTTTAAGTGGGATCTTCTGTGCATGCCTGTTAAGTCCATTTGATGTGTGATGTCAATTAATTCTGATGTTTCTCTATTTCTTTCAGGTGATCTGCCAATTAAAAAAAGGGAGTATTGCAGTCACCTACTATTAATGAATTGATATTAATCTGTGTCTTTAAAATCCAATTGTACATTTTGTTTTGTGAAATTGGGTGCTCCAGAGTGTGGTACATGTAAGTCTAGGATAGTACTATCTTCTCACTTGACGCATCCCTTGATTAGAATTTCATCTCTTTAATTCTTCTATTCATTTTACTCTGTAGTCTGTTTTTCCTGATATTAGGAGGGCGATACCCGCTTGCTTCCTGTTCCCGTTTGGCTGGAGTATTCTGTCCATCCTTTTACTCTAATGTGGTGTCTGTCTTCAGAGCTGTGTTTCTTGTGAACAATGGGTAGATGGATTTTGCTTCTTAATCCATTCAGTCAGTCTATGTCTTTCAATTGGATCATTGAGGCCCTTGATATGTAAAGTTATTGTTGAAATATGTTTGCTCAGTGCAGGCATCAGGTTGTTGATTTTGGTGGTGGTGGTGTGTGCTCAGTGGTACTTTGTGTTTTAATAACTATGACTTATTGTTCTTTTCCTAAAGTCTCTCTGCTGTGTTCAGCCCTCTCTTCACCTTGAAATATTGTTTTCTATATTTTCTTTAGGATTAGTTTGCTGGAAATAATTTTTAGACCTTTTATATCACACACAGTCTTTCTTTCTCCTTCAAATATGGTATGTAGTTTGGCTGGTTCTAATATGTTTTAGCTGAAATAGAACTACATCACTTTCTCTGCTCCCCTCCCAGCAACCCTTCCTTAAGCCCCATCACCCCCATCCTCAAGTTGGCAGCCTCTTTTTCTTTTATTATTATTATTATTATTATTAATATTATATACATGTATGTGTAGACATAGATATGTGTAAGTAGAACCTACTGAATCCGTTTTGTTATTTGTGTATATATGGTTCCAAGCTGACCAGTCTGCATTGGACAACCAATAAGGGGCTCATCTCTGGGAAAAGCCAATTTTTCTTCTCCTAGGAGTCATTAGTTGACTGTAGTTCTTTGTCTAGGAGTGGGACCCCTCAAAAACTTCCCCATTACCATGTCCATTGATATTGCTGTTCGTTGTTTCGGTCTTTTATTAGGCAGCCATTTCTAGGAGAGCCTGTTTCACAGCAGACTTCCTGGTGTATATGTATGTGTGTATACATGTGTGTACATATATGTATATATACATACCTGTACATGTATTGGATATAATTTTAGGTAAATATAAAATAATATGATTTCTTGAGTCCTTATCAAATAGTTTTGATGTTATTTCTCCCACATTTCTCCTTCTGTATTGACCAATACAGAAAGCAAAAGTATTCTAATTAGAAGACTACTTTAATTTAATTATCCTTGGGAGCTTTATAAATTCTGAACATCCCACACAGTTTATAAGAGGAACCATAACTTGAACAATTTCTAGTGCCCTAGTTAAAACTGGAACTTATCACTAAGTTTATCATTCATGATCTTGAAACTTGATCCTGTAGTGTAAACTTTTTCTCGAAATGACCTCATCTTTAAAAGCAAATAATCTCAAAATTCCAGGAAAGGATTCCTTCCTGCCAAACACAAAGCAGAAGTTACGGTGACACCACCACTGTAGAGTTTTCCATGGTCTTAAGATTGTCTTCTTGAGAACTAATAATCATATAGGTACAGCTGAACACAGCCTGGAAATGTTGATGCAGGATTTTTACTACTATTATGTCATCATCATCATCATCATCATCATCATCATACAGCAATGCAATGTACTTAGATCATATCCACCCTCTTCTCCCCACTCCAGCTTTTCCTGGATGACCCTCCCACATCTTCCTCCCAATTTCATCAATCCCTTCTCTTCCTATGGAGTAAAAGTATAGTATTTGGTTTTATGGTTCATTGTTGTGATGAATTCCCTACATGAGCTAAGCTAAGTTTGTGGCCATCCTCCTTCCCCTTCTTTCCTCACAAAGCCAGAGCTCCTGAGCCTCTTCTCTGGTTTCAGTCAGAATTCTGATGAGGTTGAGCTGCCTCTTGTGTCCTCCTCCCCCAGATTTTCTCTAGCCAGCACCGTGAACCTTTCTTTGGAACTTAGGGGTTCCCACACCGTTGATTACAGTTCATCTAGAATACTCTCTGATCCTGTTGCCATTCCCTAAAGCAGTATGTGTTGCTGTAGCCTAAAAATAAACTACTATGTATTTTAAAGTATCTGATGCTTTTCAAATATTTGCACAATTACTTCTCTTTTACCTCCAAATTTGTTCTATTTGCTTTTAACCTCTTGTGAGGGTTCTGGATAGTTTCCACTAGTGGCATCGGAGACTTCCCACTCAATGTGGAACCTCACTCAGGACCCGCTGCCCATATCCATTACATTCCCTGTGACTTTGCAAGCAGTGCCAAGAGGGAAAGCTTTTATCCAGATTCCTGCCTTGAGGGCGTTGCCTAGCAAGTATGGAAGGCGTAGCCGTGGGCGTGGCATTATCCTGTGCTGGTAAAAATGTGAAGCCGCTTGTCCACACCTTGGCAAAACAGGAATTAGGGTCCAGCCTCAGAACCCCAAGACCTACCCCCAGTGACCCACGCTTTGCAGCAAGGCGTCACGTCCTAATGGTACTAGAGCATTCCACACAGCAACTCCACCTGGGCATGAGCGTGCAACACACCAATTGGGACACATTTCACACTCAGAAGGTCCCACTTAGCAAGTATTCAGTGCTACAGTCTCAATTTTTGCTGTCACTCAAACTCCGCCAGATCTACAGCCACGCCCCTGTGATTATACACACGGAGCTCGCTGTCTGTGGCTCTTTCTCTACCAGCCATCTCCCTGCTTGTGACTTTAGACAGCCCCGCCACTCCCTACACAGCCACCTTCCACATCAAGTCAGTCCCGGGAGCTCTAGGACGCACCCAGATTTCTCAGGCAGCAGAAGTCACTTTAGCTTGGCTTTGAGCGACTCTGTACTAAATCACACACAGAAGCCTCTGATGAGGTGAAACTGAGTTCACACAAGCCCCAGATGGAGGCAACAGCGTCCCTCTAACCACAACCAGAACTGAACCCTTCCCTGATAGATCCAGCATGGAGAAGACAGGCAGGAAGGAGTTGAGCATGGAGAAATTTTTACCGTTGCTGCACTGAAGAACTAGGAAGACTTTTCCCTCATAAAACTTTATTTCTGTTTAGACCTTTATTTTCTGGGAAATTGGGAGCTCTTGTTTGCTTGAAGTTTTGTTGTTGTTGTTTTTTTTTTCCTGGAGTACCCACCATGGGCTTGAGCATAATGTTCTGGAACAAAACATTCCCAGGAGAGCCTTGAGCACAGAGGCAGATGCAAGGTCATTTTTCGAAACAGCCTCAATAGTTTGCCTGCCTCCAAGTCTTTTCCCAGAAGCCAAAAAGAAGTGAGTCAGGTTCAAGTGAAGACTCTAAATACGACAGAACACCCTGCATATCCTCCCTCGTTATGAAAACGTACAACACATTGGCTTTTCTGCGGGGTGAGGTGGGAGGGGCTGGAAGATCAGCTGTTAGCGTTACTGACACATGGCCTTCGAGCTGCCTTCAACACAGAGGGACGTTTGAGATCCTCAACAGACAACTTTCCCAGGCATTCTTTGTTTCAGTAGCTCACGAGTTTTCGGTTTTACTAGCATAGGGAATAACATCGACTTGTTGAGGATAAAAAAAACATTTAAACTTGAAAAATGAGCGTGCTGTCGTTCTCAGAGGACAGGGCTGGCAGGTATCTGCTGCTGTGGCTATGGGCTGAGAACAGCAGCATGCTCTGGGAGGGCCAGATGCTCCCAGCGACTCTGAGAGACTCAGTAGCTCCATGTCAGCAGGGAGCAGCCATCAGTGGAGGGAGGTGGCCTCCAGACAGTGGGAACACAGAGCCACAAATGACTTGACAGTTTGTTCTCATTCCCATACAGTTCAGGGAAAGGACTAGGCGAAGCCTAGAAGCTCAGTGTCCTAGAGAACCATGTTAAACCATCTAAACTGAAGGCTGCATGGTTAAGGGGAAATACAGTGAAATTCAGTGGTCGTCAAATCAGCAGCACATGTGAGTTTGGTAACTTAGCCTCACTAAGCTGAGGTACATTTTTAAGCCAACTTATTTTAATTTTTTAATGTTTGTACCCTAGGCCAGTCTTGAACTCACTATATAGCTGAGGCTGACCTTGAACTCCTGATTCTTCTGGTTTCATTTCTCCATTGGGATTATAGGCATGCCTGCACCACCACAGGTCGCTAACAGATGCATTCTTCAAAGAGCATTTTAATCTATTCAAATGGGCTCAATACACCCTATGTTATGTGTCTTATAGTAATAAAGAATATCGGGTCCTTACTGAGGACTCTGAGCACCGGCTTCCCTGTTTGACACTCGCAGACTGTGAGGCTGGAACCAGTCACCTGCTGTGCAGATTAAAGACAGAGCTGTTTATGTCTGGTCACAGAACCAGGCATAAACCAGTGAGCCTGAACCCAGGCAGCATGACACCCAAGCTTCAGCTTGGCTATTTCTCCAGAAGACATGGAAGGGATACAGTAAAGAAGTCCGTAAGGACTTCTCATGAACAAATGAAATGAATATTAGGGGATACCACCATTTAATAGTGCTCTAAAAGTCATCCAAGCAGTGATAATACGAATGATCATAATCACAGAGGAATGTGAAATTTACTCTATGTGTGTCTCTAGATGTCGTAAGGAGACGGAAGAGCCACTTGAACATGACGGCACTCCCCACACAACATCGGGAGATGAAGATGCAATAGATGGGGGCATGATTTAAAGTAGGAGACTACGCTATGCTCAGAAAGTAGGCTCGCATTGTGAAGCTCCAGGTAGGACCCCAGGTACATGTATTTGGAGGAACTAACGAGCCTTCTTGCTTTCTTCAAGCCATGGAAAATAAGGTAGCTAGACTCCAGGATTTCAGAAAACTGAAGATGAAATTAATAATACGCTATATTATTAACTTTTCTGTGATTCTGGAAAAGAACATAGTGTTTTATTTCCAGTCAATAAACTCATTCAACTCAGAGAACATTGCTGATTCCCAGCTAATGGGCAGGAAGCAAGGACAGACAAGAATGCCCAGTGTTTCCTATAAAGCGCTCGTTGTTTATGCTGAAAACAATTTAATAGCTAACGAATACTTACTGGAAATGCAGGGAAATGGAAGGTACTCAGTACCACTACCCAGTTGTTGCAATTTCTTTTCATCATTTTATTAAAAAATAAAACTCGGTCACTAAATATTAGGAAATAAACTGGAGATATCCATGAACTGACAGAGACATGAGCACCTGCTCTCTTTCTCCACTTCCCGGATGGAAAATTCCACCCAATCTCTTAGCTCCTCGTCTTCCTCCTCTGTGTGTCCTTCTATCTCCCTCTGAGTCAGCCAGGAAACTCTATGGCTCACTCCAGCTTGCTGAATGTGGACTCTGCCCAAAGAACCAAGGTGAACTCCATTGGTGGTCTCAGAGCAATCAACACAAATAAATCTCCCCCAACACCAGAAGCATCACTCACATTTCCAGCTCTGTAGGAGAGACTGACTTAGCTCATGGCTTCAAAGGGTCCTCAGGTGCTCGGCCTCACACGCGTGCACAGAACAGCACAGTGGCAGGAGTGTGGCCAGAGGACGGCTCTTCAGCTCACAGCAGGCAGGAAGCAGAGAGAGGAAAACAGGATAGACTAGGGTGAAGATACCCCAAGAACATGGACCCAGAATATTTTCCAGTTAGGTTCTACATCCTACAGTTTCCAGAACATTCCAAAATAACTCTTCCCGCTGAAAATGAAGTCCCAACACATGAGCCTTCGTGGTGGATGCATCATAGGCAACCCGTATGTCAGATGGACTGCTGACCCTTGCAGAGAGCTGCTGTTAATAGAGGCCTTGGCCGAGTAAAGCAGAGGTACTCTAGAATATAAATCCACACCAGGCTCCACTTCAAACATTTCTTCACCCCAGTACCATCTTCCTGGTCTCAATAGAGAAATGGAAGTCATTTATATTGCTAGTTCCAGTCCTTTTGAGGCATTGTCTCTGGCATTCTAGATTTATTAGCTCTGTAGGCGACAATGATGACCTTGGATTTCAGCTAATCTGTGTCCACCTCCCTAGTAGAGATGGACCATCAAGTTGAAATCTTTTTTTTTTTAATGACAATGGCTTCAATCAGGCCAGGGAAGCACTTTACCAGTAGAAGGGCATCACCAGCCCTACAAGGCATGTGTGTGTGCATGTGTGTGTGTGTGTGTGTGTGTTTACATGAGATGAGAGCCAGAGCTTTTTCAAAAAGTATATGATATAAATGTTCATATTGTAATTAGTGGCAGGCCTCCCCTATGTAGGTAAAACAGTTTCCTTAATTTCTTTTTATTTCTATCTGTCTGTCTGTCTGTCTGTCTATCCATCCATCCATCCATCTATCTATCCATCTATCTATGTAGATAAGATCTTGTAACGTATCTCAGGTTAATTTTGAACTCTTGATCCTCCTACCTCCGTCTACTGACTACTGGAATTACAGGCAAGCATGACCATGCCTGCCTGCCTGTGGCCATGCCAGAGGAGCAGCAGGTGGGAATTGACTTCAGGAGTTTGGTCCACCAGAATGCAGGACATGGATGTGTGAATCTCAGAGACTCACAGTCCTGAGGGCATCGACTCCAGAATGCCTTCTGCTACTGCTGGGCCTTTAAATAAATGCTTGCTGCTGCCATGTTTATCTGATATCTGGCATGGTGTGAATGGGTGGGGGTGATCCCCACTGCCTTTAATTATCTCATGGAAATACAGCATTCTACTGGGCGTTTTTGCCTATGGATTATTATGAAGATGATTTCCTCTCATGCTGCACTGTTTAATTGCAGTAATGATTTTATACAATAATAGTGTTAGTTTAAAAAGAATTTTGAAGATTAAGGATTTCTAACAAATGTAGTAAGGGCTTATGACAGAGGTTAGTTTAGTGGAGAAATGAATATAGGTAAAGGTAGAAGATAGTGTTGTCCCTGCCCCTGATAAAGCAAGGGCTACAGAGGGGAGAAAATAGGAACAAGGAAGTGTCGCAAGCTAGGACTTACAAGCTTCTCTTGAGGAGCCGTGGAGTCTGTGGTTTAGGTTAGAGATTAGGAAAACAATCGAATCCCAGGAGTTAGCTCAGCTTATTTTTGATATAGGGACATGTTAAGCTATGTTTTCAGACTCGTTATCAGACTGGAAGACATCCAGGTACAGTGCGGGTTCTCACACCAGGTTATGCACTTCTGAGCGAGGATACTAACATTTCTGAGTCGTTTCCCTCATTGTAAAGTGGAGAAATGGAGATCACAAGGCCTCCCTCCATCTCTTCACAAGAATTCATTGACGGTCCAGAAGTAGACATACCAGTGTGTGTCCACTCACAGAAGCATAAAACTCTGCAGATATTTTAAACAGGGAGGCTTTCAGGCAGGGGATTGTCTGTGGTGGAGTAAGAAAGGTGGGGAGACCACAAGGAAGATGGGATGGATGTGTCATGACAGGAAAGCTGCCACTATCATTCCTGGCACGCACACACACATACATACACATGCACACACATACATATACATACATACACACACACACACATACACACATACACATACCCCCCCATACACACACACATACACACACACATACACACACATACTCATACACACACACATACACACACATACATACACATGCACACACATACATATACATACATACACACACACACATACACATACCCCCCATACACACACACATACACACACATACTCATACACACACACACATACACACACATACATACACATGCACACACATACATATACATACATACACACACACATACACATACCCCCCCATACACACACACATACACACACATACTCATACACACACATACATATACATACATACACACACACACATACACACATACACATACCCCCCATACACACACACATACACATACACACACATACTCATACACACACATACATACACACACACTACCATAATCTTTTAAGTAAGTTTAAGATTTTGGGTTGGGCCTCATTCCTACCTACCCTCAGCCACATGTGACCTATAGGCCACAGGACAGACACACGTGGAAGTCATCCTGAAGTTGTCTGGTCACTGGGATCCACTGCTCAGTGTGGTCACTGTAAGAGGCCCCATGATGTTCCATTCAAGAGAAGTAATCAACCACAGTGGGCTAGATTTGGTCAAGGGAGCACAGGAACTATCAAAGCCGTGGGGAACTCTGCCCTTCAGAGAGAAGGTTAACAGTTGATAGGGAAAAGGAAACATGTGGAGACTGGGGTCTAAAGACGCTTCAGGGGCTGAAGACCAAGAGGGAAAGGAGATTACTGAGGGCTAGCGTGATAGCAGAACCTGAGTCAGCCAGGGGCCCTAGAGACACTGAGGAGACAACACACATCACTGCCAGAAAAGCGGTGTCAACGCTGGTATCACAATCCGCCTTGATCTTGCTGTGTGTGTTTCCTTCAGTGAAAGTTACCTGAGCGCTAAGGCCTTGCTTTGCTTGCATTTTTATCCTTTTGATTTGCAGCAAATGAATCTTCCCCTGCAGCCCTGAACAGCCTCACCAGGATGAGCCAACTGCCTGTGTGATGCAATCCCATCAGTAAGAAAGGCTTCGGAAGGCTCACGTGTTTGAGTGATTAGTCTCCAGGGAGTGGGATTAGGATTAGAAGGTGTGGCCTTGTTTATGCCTGAGGGTGGGCTTTGAGGTTTCAAAAGCCCAGGTCAGGCCAGTTCTGACCCTCTGCGGGCAAATCAAGATACAGCTTTCCACTACTTCTCCAGTGCAGCGTAGCCCCTGCTGCAATGGTGAGCTAAGCCTCTGAAGCTGCAAGCGAGGCCCTAATTAAGTGCTTTCTTCTATAGTACTTGTCAAGGGTGTGGCCTCTCTTCATGGCAGTAGAGTAGTGACTAGAACATTCTGTGAGCACTTAGCTGGATCATGATGACATCTAAGGAACACCTATAGGTGTCCTCTTTCTTCCAGCCATTCCGCTAGATGGATTTGAATCCTTGAGGGAGGGTTTGCCGAACCCACTCATGACTGTAGAGCAGAGACCTTTGAGGCTATCCACCTTTGCCTTTGTTCCAAAGGGCCTTGGTCTGTGTACCATGCACCTCATATAAAAAATTAAGAGAACACGAATACATGTCATTCTTTTCTCCCCAGCTCTAAACATGTGCCGTTATATAGTAAACTGACGTGGGAGTCCCTTCTGTATGCTGTGAATGTCATTGGTTAATAAAGGAACTGCTTTGGGCCTATAGCAGAGCTATAGGGGAACAGAGCTAGGCGGGGAGGGGGGAACTAAACTGAATGCTGGGAGAAAGAAGGCGGAGTCAGAGAGAAGCCATGTAGCCCTGCTGGAGCCAGATGGAACTTTACCCAGTAAGCCCCTGCCACGTGGAGATACACAGATTAATGGAGATGGGTTAAATTAATATGTAAGAGTTAGCCAATAAGAAGCTAGAGCTAATGGGCCAAGCAGTGATTTAAATAATACAGTTTCTGTGATTATTTTGGGACTAAGCAGCTTCCTCCAACCGTAAACTGCCAACATATTTTATATGTATGAAGTCTCCATAACTGAAATTGACTGCCATTCTATGCTCATTCAAAATGTCTCTAGTACGCAGGGAAGTAATCCGCTGACCTCCGCTCCTGCCAGTGGGTCTCATCACCCGAATCAGCAGGACTTCTCCCTGCATTTGGCCATTGGGGGGCACCCATGTAAAAGCCGCTCCCATGTGCGTTCTCTAGCTTCTTGTTCCTGACCTGTTTCTTTGCTGTTTTCTTTTCCTTAAAAAGATCAGGCAAAATATTACTCTTGGAGTAGGCTGGGTTCTAGCAATGGGCCTAGAGGCAAGATAGTGGGCTACGCAGGAAAGAACCATCTAGACACACCTGGATTCTGTGATAACTGAAGCAGGGGAGGGCAGAAGCTTCCGACAAGAGGGAGGAACTTCTATAAGCAAAGGGTCTTGGGGAGGTGATAGGGATGTTTCATGGACTCCTCTGGGTCTGTTCAAACGTCCCCAGTGCCATTTCAGTTCCCAGGTTCTCCCTCCAACCCTAGGTTGTACCTGAAGTACCTAATAAACCAGATTGGTTACACCACAGTCCTATGACACCCAGACAAAACCGTGGGTCTCCTGGGTGACAGTGCAGTCCTGTGACACAGACAGAACTGTGGGTCTCCTCGGGTTGCACTGCAGTCCTGTGACACAGATGGAACGGTGTGTCTCCTGGAGGACACCGCAGTCCTGTGACACAGATGGAACCATGGGTCTCCTCGGGTTGCCCTGCAGTCCTGTGACACAGACAGAGCTTCTCATCCCCTCAGATGCCGCAGTCCTGGGTTGGCAGGGAAAGCTGCTCATCAGCACAACGCTCTGGTTCCTGCCTTAGCACAGACCCAGAGTCTAACATTTATTTGCTTCTTATTTTCTCTCCCTAGCTCTCCAGAGAGGCAAGCAGCCACATTGCTCAGTCTTCATTTCACAATAATCCCTTTCAACCTGGTGACAGTGGATACTTCCCCTCCCCGAACTCTCGCATATAAGAGACAGTCTATCCCTAGGCCACAAGCCGTGGGTTTCTAATGTCTTGCTTTTCCATGGTGGAGGCCGCCTTTTGTTCAAATGCAATCTAATCTAGACAAATCTGAGACTACAAACCCTCGAGTCTGTTGTCCACATTCTGGCTGGGGTCAGCTCTCACATCTGGAGGAGTGAGCAGAAGAGTTCACTTTAGATTTATTGAACAGAAGAGACTCAGTGACTGGAGGTGGTGAGAAGTGACATTTCAGAGCTGAAGGAGCTAAGCAGAAAGGGAACAACTTGAAGTTTGGGAGGAGTCTGTGGACTCTGACCAATGCCTGGCATGACCAGCACAGGTATTGATGAGCTAGTGTTGAAGACGTCAGAACACACCTGGATGGGCCAGGCAGCCATGCTCTGGGGTCACAAGTATGAGCTAAGCACCAGCACAAACAGGAAAACATCCCCGTTCTTCCTATTGTCCTTTTTCCCACTAAACCAAAAACTGACCAAAAAAAGGCAGTATGTATATGTTTTGCTCCCATCCAAGGTGATTCAGTCAGTTACAGTGGGTTGGGCATGGTAATGGGAAAGTGAGAGAGACAACAGGTGACATTGCATTCACCACTGGGATTAGGTTGTAGACAGGAATCCAGAACTAGCCTTAAAACTTAAAGGCTGACTCCGATGACCCATCCCCTCCAGTGAGGCTCCACCGTCTCAGAGTTCAACAACCTCCCAAGCAGCGCCACCAGCTGAGGATCAAGTGTACAAACACTTGAGCCTATGGGAATGCACATGTTCAAATGGTAAGATCCGAGAGAAGCCAGGTTTCGATAGAATCTTGGAAATGCAGCCCTGTAGTTAGCTGGAATCCACTCCATTCCCTGTGCTGCCTCATGGGGGTTTGTACTTGGAAGTGGGGATGTTCAGTAATAAACACAGGAATTTTGCTTATGTATGCAGGCTCAGATCTCCTCCATATCATGTCTGGGATTGGCATGCCATAGAAGTGCCTTCCTTCAACTCTCGACAGCTTCCTTCTCCTGGGGAAGGTGGGAGAGAAGTCAGGAGAACAGAGATGACTGAACTGTGTAGAGGTGTAAAATTTCTGGGTATTGTCAAGCATGGGATTTTATAGGCATCTTATACCTTGAGTAGTAAGGGCACTCCTTATCAGTTCCATAGGACACAGTCTAAGCTGGGCATCTTTGGGGTGAGACTTTCTTGAGTCACTTCATACTTTTGTGGGCTTTTCCAACAAATAATCAAAATGAATGAAAACTGTCAGTTAGCATCTCTTTAATTTATTAGGAAATAACCAATGTGATCAATATACAAATCCTTTAAAACTCATAAAAAGTAATAGTATATTTTAAGTTTCTTTTTTTTAATTTTATGTATGAGTGTTTTGTCTGTCTATACATGTACTGTGTGCATGCAATGCCCACAGAGGCCACAAGAGGGCACCAGATCCCCTGGAACTGGAGTCAGTTGTGAACTGCTGTATGGGTGTGGGAACCAAACTCAGGTCCTCTGCAAGAGCAGCAAGAGCCGTTAACCACTGAGCAACCTCTCCAGTCCCTAATAGTATTTGTAACGTAATTGGCACATGAAGAAGTGCGTATTTATGGAGTGCCATGTGGCGTTTCAGCACATACACTCATTGCCCAATGTTCAAATCATGGTGGATTTGTCCAGCTCTTCAAATAATGTGTTAGCCTTGGATGGTTTAACACAGGATTTGGGTGCGATTTCTCATGTCCTAATTAATTTGGCAATCACAATGTCTGAAAAAAACCTATGTCACATTTTTATGCCTGAGGATGTATAAAAAACCTTCCCTGATCACACGATATAAAAGTTTCATTCCTTTCTAGGCATAAATATGAGTTGTGTGCCACAGTTCACAGCATAAAGAACTCTATGGTTTGAACTGAAATCACAGGTCCCTGATTCGGAGTAGGCAAACTGTGTGCTTAGTTAGACTTTAGAGATGTAAAAGCATTGTCCAGTCTGCACTAGAAGCATGCTCTTTTCTGAACAGACAGTATCAAACAGACTCGGGCTCTTTACTCTGATGTCACGTGGAGCAGAATCCACCAAAAAGAAAAGACACAATTCAATACACAAACATTAAAAAAAAACAAAAGAAATCACATAAAGCTTCCTAGGCTTAGTCCAAAGCTTCTTTTTCCTGTCTCCACTTGCGGTGCAGACGTTTTGTAAGTGCCCCCCTCTTCAGTCACAAATGCCCAGTGCTACTTGTAACTGGCACCGTTATAAATATTTACACTATATTATTAAACAAAACTGACGAATTTTCCCATCCTTTGTCCTTGAGCATGTATATCAGACCTAGGATGGGAGGGGTAGAGAACACATCATCTGTAGTAAGGGAACTGTACCATTCCATGCCATACTTGAAGGTTACAAGAAACGGTGGGGTACGGCAAGGAAAAGTGATCCTGAGTGTTAAACAGCCCACTTGGCAGTTTTAACTGGTTTAAGTAGTTCATAGAAGGAATCGGAAGAGAATTTCTTAAAAAATATTTTAAGCAACTGGAAGGGAGAGTGTAAGATCCAAGCCTGAAGACATGAGGGGCGTCCTGGATAGGGAGAATCTCACAGCCTCAGACGCCGGTGTCAGAAAAGAGCATGCTAGAATCAGTCAAATTTGCACTCTTAAAACTATAAAGAGGAGGACCATGCCTTCTGATAGGAATGGGAGAAAAGAAAAACTGGAGCTGAAACTAGTGACCCTTTAAAGGGGAAAGAACCAGAGGAAGCGATGTTCTGTGAAAACTGACTGCAGACAGCAAACCTCAGAGCAGAGTAGCCGAGAAGAATAGGGGCTGTGCATGCGGTGGCTAACCCCCGTCACCTTGCTTGAACTTAGAATCCTCTCTGGGGTAGTCTGTCAGGGCATTTCCAGAAAGGTTTGACTCGGGAAGGAAGACCTTCCCACAGTGGATCCACGGACTGAATACAAAGGAGAAAAAGAGAAAGTGGGCTGAGGACGGCCCGAATTCACCAGCATCTGCTCCCTGACAGCATGTCCGAGCCACTGCCACGGCCAGGCCTCGGCTCGCATGCTGGCTGGTACCCTCAAACTATGAGCCAGAAAGAGCCCTTATTCTTTAAGCTGTCACAGGAATGAGGACAGTGCTCAATACAGCCACTGTCTCCAAAAGAAGAGAGGTCATCATTTCTTATCCTTGGGCTGGCCATGAAGAAAGCCAAAAAATGTCAATTTCCACAAAGTGGACCGACTTCTTGAAATAAACAAAATCCAAAGGAGACCCGGGGAGCACTGCTTTATATATACCAATTAAAGAAATTGAGTCACCAGCACAGTGACTCACACCTTCAATCCCAGAACTAAAGAGTCCTCTAGAGGCAGGTGGATCTCTGTGTGTTTGCAGCCCTTCTGTTCCATACAGTGTTCTAGAAGAGCTAGGGCTACATAGATGGGGAATAAAAAGAAAAAAAAAGAAAGAAGAAAGAGAAATTGAGTCGATTGTCAATATCCTTCCTAAGCAGAAGGCAGCAACTCTACTTCTTGCACACATCAATCCTCCTGAAGATGTAAAGAGGAAACAGGGTTCCTCTCTACAATCTGCTCCATTAGATATGGGCAAAGAGAGCGCTCCTAAGGTCACTCAGTGGCACTGAACTTGCCCTAACTACAAGCCCTTCTATTAGAGACTTGAGTTGCCACTCTCCCCGAGGAGATTTTAATTGGAACACTCAGATTAAATCTGCAGCAGTGTGACACTCCTTCTCTGTGTCACTTTTGTGACTCTAGGTACCCTCATCCATTTGCAGAAGTAATTGGACAAAATGCTTTGAGTGAAAGGTATGTGTGGAGGACCTTGACTGTCCTAGACAGTGCTGATGAAATACCCTTCGCTGGTCTCTGCTGCCTAAAGAAGCTTGGAGATCCTGTGTGCCCGCTGGCATTGGAGGTGTCTAATCTTCACCTCAGCAGTCATCCCTAGTGCCCTGTACCAGACATGCCATGGCCCTCCAAACTTTACACACTACCTCTGGGTGTCCTGTGAACTTCCTGTGTGTGGTCTGTCAGCCCTTCCACCATTTCCTCTTTCCAGGCTCCCCTCCTGTTAGCCCTGGTCCTTCTCTGTTTCTGAACCCCCGCTACCACCCACCACGATTCTGGCAAATACAGCACCATCCAGATGTGTTCATCTCCCCATATCAAGCGTCCAGATATCTGGAGACCAAATAATGGACTGCATTTTCCATCGGAGAGTTTGCCTGTGATCCAAACAGTCCTTGTGTTGTCAGGACAAGTTCTGGGAAGCATCATTCAATCTGTGAAGAAGACTAAAACAGAAACAAAGGTGAAGGACTCCAGGGTGGGTCAAAAGTTCACTCTGAACTGAACTGGAAGTCAGGCTGAGATAAGAAACACGTGCAAAGACCCATCTGTGTCTTAAGATGCCTTGTGTTTAGAAACACCTTCTGGGAGGGGCAAAGTCATGGTTTCCTTTGTAATATGCTTGCATTCAAGAGGTAGGAGGAGAAGTTGCCTCTTTAAAGGCCATTAGCCACATCCTTTGGGAAGAAGAAGAAACTTGGATGGAATGGCACACAGCAGAATGTTCTTGGATGACCAATGGAAGTATCAATCCTGAATATAGGCCATGGGCCATGTCTATTTGACCTTTCCAAAGATGCCATTGTCCATCTCTGAGAATGAAAATTATATTTCAGTTATCATGTGATCTAGAAATTGCCAATAAAATATTCATAAACTTAAAACCAAATAATTCTAAGATGTGTACATGGACTTCCTGATCCAGGACTTGGAGCTATCAGGTCAATTCAACCCCTTAAAACTTCAAGTTTCAAGAGCACTAATGTAGCTGAAATGTTTTAGACCTCTTTTCCCTCCAAACCTCAGTGCACAGCACATGGACACGGAGCTTAGGAGAGGCTGAAGCAATTCTTGATCTAACACACACAAGAAATGTCTGTCATTGTGATTCCACTGGGCTGAGGACGTGGGAGTTATGCCTATGTAGTCTCCAAAGGTTCATGAATTTTTGCGTTAGGATGCTTGGTGCGTTACCCATAAATACATGTCTTTTAGTCAAAAGAGCAAATTCCGTTTTTCTGTTGGAGCCTTTCTTGCTCTCTGGGCAACTTAAATTTTCAGATGAGTTTGTCAAACATCAACTAAAGAGAAATGAGCCAGGCATCCTGGTACAGTGCCTATAATCTCAGAATTTGGGAGACTAGGGTGGGACAGTTGTGAATTTGAGGCCAATCTGTCCAACTTAGCAAGGGCTTGTCTATGGAAGGAGCAGAGGCAAGTGTGAGAGGGGGTGAGGGTGAGATGGGGAGGGAGATAGGTAGATGAGCTTGCGGGCATCCTGGAGGCGTGGAGTGCTCGTGTGCCAGTTGGAACACACCTGCTGGGGCATTCCAAGTTCTCTGTGGGCAGACTGCTTTATTAAATGTCTGAGGTCAACACTAGGGATGTGTTCGCAAAGAACTCCTCAGAGAGGCGTCTTCTCAAACATCAGAGCAGCTATCACTGTAAAATAATAATTTCTTGCCTTTTATGGAGATCCTTCTGCTGTGATGTGGGCTGTAAATGTTCCCCGGGATGTGTGTTACAAGCTCAGCTCCCATCAGGACTCCTCTAGGAGAGGATGGGTCCTTGGGATAACAGGGAGTTAGGTCATTGTGGGGTGTGCCCTTGGCAGGGATTGTAGGGTTGCAGCCTCTTCTGTGGTTTTCCCTCTGGCCATAAAGTGAGCAGTTGTCTCCACAGAGTGACCCCAGCCCAATGGGCCACCTATCCCCAAGTTGAAAAGCACAAACTCGTGTATCACTGGTAGAATCCTGCAGAAGTAGGAACCAAGACTACATTCTGCGTTTTATAAATTACCTGAAAATATGTAATAGCAACAAAAGGTGACAAGTTCACCTGCTTTAAGTTGATTTTAGACTTATCTTCTTGAACAAACTGACCACAAACTGGCCCCCAGACATGCCTCATGTGTGTCTGAAGTGAGAACACTGGCAAACCCCTTTTCAAGCCTGAGTCATGATATCCCGTGCTCCAAGTGGGAAGGCAGTGGTAGAGCCCTCAACTGTGTAGAACGCCGCTCTGTTTTTACTATTTGTTATTATGAAAGAAACACAAAAGTACCCTTTCTGACAGATTCCATGTATGAATTATGGCCTATATAGTCACACTGCTGTACTGTGTCTCTAGAATTTTCTCAGATGGCATGAAAACTCTGTGTCCTTTGTTGTCTCACCCACCCAAACCCTGGCAGCCACAATTCAACCTCCCATTTCTATGAGCGAGCTTGTGGTTCTCAATGCAAAGTAGACAGATCTCTCAGTGACTTTAGTCCTACCCATCGGTATTAGGGCCTCGTGCTGTACCTTTGGGACTCTGGCTGAGGTGAGTACGGGAGACTGATCTCCTCAGCCATGGTTTTGCCATTGTGACATTGATGTTCCACGCTTACAAGTGAGATCCGGCCATGGTTTTGATTGGGACGGTTTGATTCAGTGTGAGAGTTGTGGAGACAGGAATGAAACAGGATGTATCTCCAGGGCTGCATCAGGCAAGCCTTCCTCTAAGGACATGCTGATGTCCCCTTGGTAGCTTGGGGTTGTGGTAGCATTTGTCACGAGTGGCATCAGCCTCCAAGTGTTCAGCTGCCACTGGTGTTGCTGCCGACAGGTATGTGGAGGCTCTGGGCCCTTCCCTCAGCTCACGACCCCGCTTCCACTCTTGGGGGTGCTTTTTCTATTCTTCTAAATATTAAAAAATGTTTTAGCTGTGTTTATGCATTTGTGTCTGTGCATATGTGTCTGCCTATGTACATGTGCAGACGGATACCTGTGGAGGTCAGAAGAGGGTGTCAGATCCTCTGAAGCGGAATTACACGGTGTTGCACAGCACCATGGGTGCTGGGAACAGACCTTGGGTCCTCTGGAAGAGCAGCATCTCCCACCCACGTCCTTTCTTCTTAAGTTCGTTCTAGTCTAGGCCTGGCTTAACATGCACGAGGCATTGTCTAGCTATGTTCTTGGCGGCTGTGACAGTTTTCACCCAGCCAGGTTTGCTTTTAACTCACCCCCTGGTTTGTTTAAGGGCAGCCTGTGGGGGGAGGGGAACGACAGTAAGAAGCTGCCATTAAAACTGCAACAGGATATCCCAGCAATTCTCGTGGTCCTTCCAGCCCCCACCTCCTGATGGCAGTGACAGAACCACTGTGAGCACAATCAGTTCAATCATTTCATTCTAGAATTTTTTTTCCTGAAACCTCATAGTAATGAGCTTGTTTTCAGAATTTGCAATGTGTTTCCCTCCCTCACTCCCTCCTTCCCTCCCTCCCTCCTTGTCTCCTCCTCCCCCCCCCCCGCTAATTCTCCACAGTAAACAACTTTTCATTTAAAATTGCCCAAGAAATCCCTATTTCTCAAACCAGCCCTTGGCCGATGCACCCGCTGGAAGGTTCTAGCCTCTTTTAAACAGGTTCCTGCTCACACTCTGCCCTCTGCCTCAGTCTCTGAGATGTCTTTGACTCTAACAATGAGGAGCATTGGGCACTCACAGTATTTTTCATGACAGTTTCTTCAATCCTTGACTCAATCACCACAGAGATATAGGCAACTAGTGTCTTAGTGTTTATTCATCACAACTATGGACTGTATCAGCAGCATCTCATTGTACTCATATCTCATAATATTTTAAAGGCCAAAGATACCAAAACTGCAAAAAAATTAACAACCTCTCACATAAGCAAAGTTGTAAATTTATGTATACGTATATAAAATAAAATAATGTATTACTTTGAAATAACAAGCAAAATCCACAAAATAAAGATGATGTGAAAATAGTGGCCATCTTAAGATAAATTGTTATCTCAGTTGAATTTTTTAAGATTTATTTTTAGCCAGGCATACTGGCACACGCCTTTAATCCCAGCACTTGGGAGGCAGAGGCAGGTAGATCTCTGTGAGCTTGAGGGTAGCCTGATCTACACAATGAGTTCCAGGAAGGCCAGAGCTTTAGAGTGGGGTCTTGTCTTGAAAAATAATATTTTTAAATTTCATGTGTAGAGTGTGGTGTATGTAGACATGTCTGTGCAAAGACCTGCAGAGTCCAGAAGAGGGCACCAGGTGTTTGAAAAGTGGGGTTTGAGGAGCGTGAGTCTCCAGGTGTGGGTACTGGAAGATAAACTTAGGTCTTCTGCAAGAACAGTCTTTTCTCTAAACCTTGGAGCCATCTCTCTATCCCTATTTCGGTTATTTTTGATGCACACATACACACATACATGATGCCAAGTGTTTTGTGTAAAATATTTCAACTTCACCCAAAAAATTCAGATTCTTTGCTTACAAGTGGCCTGTGGGTGATCAAGTATACTGCTGATCTAAAGAGGTCCTCAAGTTTGATGACCTGAGCCAGCCCACTAACCTCAACAACATTTAATACCCACAAACTGCAAGTCTCAAACACCCATCACACAGAGACCCCGCATGCCCGATTCTCTGTCCTTCCTCTTGCTCGTTGCCACTCCTTTTCCTTCTTATCCCAATCAGTAGCAAATGGGTAGACTACTCGGAAAAGCCCTTCCAGTCTCATTTCTTACAATGCCCAGCACTGACTTTACCCCTTTCTTCCTTCTTCCTCCTCCCCCCTTCTTTCTTTCCCTCCCTCCCTCCCTTCCTCGCCTCCACTCCTTCCTTCCCTCTTTTCCTTCCTATCCCAGAGGTAGCAGAACCCTTGTTTCTCATGTGCTGGTAGTTTTCACCTCCTGCCTCCTGACAGAACTTTCTTCTGCTAATTCTCCACCAATTTCCCTAAATCTCTGCCATCTCTAGAGTCCTCCTATCCCAGGCATAGTCAGCCCTCAGCGACTGTGGAAGACTGGTTCAGGATCACCCACACACACACACACACACACAACGGTACCCAATCTGTGGGTACTGTCGACCCTCAGTAACACAGATTAGGAAACACATGTAACCTCTGAGCATCCTCCGGGACACCAATCACCTCTGCTCATTTCAGATGCCATCTGCTGAACATTTCTATCTGGGCTCACTCATCTGAATCCTACCCTGCAGAGCCTGCAGAACTAGATGACTTTCAGTGTTCCTCATGGTTTTTTTTTTTAAGTTGCCCTTGCTGCTCCTATTTCCCCATGCCTAGTGTCTTCATGCCATGGTATCATGAACCCTGTGGTTACACTGATTCTCCCTGGCTTTGCAGCCTGGCCCCACCTCACTCTCTGTGTGGCTTCCAGGAAGGAGCTTGCCTGTCATATAAACTAATGGTGATGTTTCTGGTATTTGCTTACTGCTATTATTTTTGTTGTTAAAGGCTGACCATATTTACACCCATTGTTATTTTCTTCTATGACCCATTTTATCAAGAATAGACAGTTTGAATGTAAAGTCATGACATCAGTATGTAATGAAGCAACTTTGCATTCCCTACAGGCGACTCTCACTCATTTAGGAACCACATTCCTAGTCCACAACCCACGACACCGACATTAGTGGCAGGGACAAGGCCTGTGGGGCAGCAAGCTTGGCTTAAACCTCCATTGTGTGTGCTGTGTGGCCTCTAAGAAAGCATGGAAAGCTGGGTGAAGCTTGGCGCTGTCCTGCTGAACTTCGTGGCTCTCCTGCCTCAGACTCAGAGGAAGCTTTACCCTCCGCTTGCTTTACAGTTTTCTTGGCAAAGGTGAACAGTAGCAGGCGCTGAACTAGGGAGCCCGGTTTGCACAAGAGGGAGGCCATCTGGTCCTCTGGGGCACTGTGACACAGCTCAGTGATGGGAACATGCCATGACACTGACGCAAACTTATGGTCAGCCAGTAAACTACATCTGACCAAAAACATCTTCAGGTTGAGTTGTAATTACCGTATCCTCCCATAGGCATGCCACAGGAAGTGAGCGTTACTTATGACAGAAATCCAAAGTAAGCAATTTGTGTATTAGTAAAGAACAGCCAGATGGCTCCATTTAAGGTTGGCAAAGATTTGGTGTTACATTAAATATTTGTGCTTTTTTCCTCCGATGAATATGTTGATAAAACATATTTAATAGTGAGCTTGCTTGTGGTTTGGAAGGCCAAGGCTGTGGTCTTCTCTGACCTGGACAACAGGCTCATTGGCACCTGGGGCGAGCAGGAGAGGTGTGCTGGAGAGACGCCCTCGCCCACTTGTGTTGAGCCCACCTGAGACATAGATGCTGAACAGACATTTTTTGTGAGATGTTCATGGCTTGCACCCCGCTGCTGATGACTACACACACCACTGTCACACTCCTTCTTTACACTCTCTGGTCCTCAGGGCCCTGCACTTTCCCTCCTCTGCCTTCATCTGTAAAGAAAAGGGAAGGGATATATGATGCGGAAAACCCACTTCTTAATCCTGAGTGCTGGGATTAAAGGCGTGTGCCACCACCACCTAGCTTCTGAATTTATTTCTTAATAAATATTTATATCTCTCTCACTGGTAATGGTGCTTTAAAGAGAGAGTATATTGAATGGACTCAGAGTTCGGGCTACTGAGAGCATGTTGAAATCAGACCTCTGTCATAAGTGACTATTCAAGTTGGATAAGATTCACGAAAGGAAAAAAATCATAAAGCCCCTGATATTCAGATTTAGTGAGTAGAGAGGAAGTGGGAGAGAAGGAAAGGGCTCCAAAGTGTGCAGAGCAAACCCACAGCTCTTTCCTCTTCGCAGATAACCCACTGATTCACAGAGGGCATGCAGAGGGTGGGATGGGCAAGAAGCGGAAGCCAGCTGTTGTGGCAAACTAGTCTCTCTGGGGAGGTGAACACTGGCCTCATGGTGACCAGGACAACTAGGGCCTGACAACATTGAGAAGGGAGAGCTTCACAGAATCTCCCTTTAAGGGTCTTGTTAAGGCCCAAGCTATTGCATGCTAAGAAAGAGATCAGAAGATGAACAAGGGTGCCCCAGGGGACTAAACTCCCAAATGGCTTCATCTGCTTATTCGTTTTGAAGTCCTGTGGTGCAGAAAGCAACATGAAGTTCACAGTTGCTGACAAGCCAAGAAGAGATGAATGGCCAGGTTCAGGGGAGATGTCCAGAAGGCTCCTCAGAGGTCCCTGTCTGTGCATCTCCACCCATAGGTATGTCTGCATATTTCCTCACCCCTTCCTCTTTCCCTCCCTCATCCCCTGAGCTGTTTTCCATCTATGAAGAACTTGCTGTGGCTTCTTGGAGCCAGTGTCGGCAGATGGCACGCCCTAACTTGTCCCAGCAAGGTTCTTTGCTGTTGGAGCTTGTCTGTAGCTTTGGAGGAGTGTATTCCTGGGCGGCAGTCATTTGTTTAAGACTTTGTATTTCCTTTGTCTTCCAGCTTTGATAGCCAAGCTGCATTCTTCATCCCTGTTCCATTCCTCAAACAATGCATCTTTGCTTGTCTTTGGATTGCTTTTGACAAACTCCTTTGCTAATTGCATAAAAGCATCAGTGCACCAATGTGCCTGGTGTGTTTCTCTTTTCTTCTAATCTCTATGGGAGTTGCAGAGTTTCTTGAACATTCTTGACATTTATAATCAGATTTAGGATATTTTTAGCCAGTTTCTCATCAGCTGTGATACTTCTTCCTTCTAGTGTTTGTAAGATTCAGTTTCTATTGGATTATGTATGTTAGACCCAAGCCCACTTGCCTTGTCTCTTGGTGTTTCTCTGGACATGTGCATGTGGATATTTTTTACAGACTTAATTTCCAGACCTGGAGAGGTGACTCGGTGCTTGAGAGCCCTGCTTGCCATTGCAGGGGCCCGGGTTACTTCCTAGCTCTCTTATTGGTGGCTCAAAGTTGCTTGGGACTCTAGTTCTAGTGGATCCAATATTCTCTGGCCTCTGCAGACACCTAGAACCAATGATGCACATAAACTCACAAGCACACACACAGACACACACACACACGGTGTGTGGGAGGGTAAAAGTGTTAAACATTTTTTGAAAGAAATAGAATAAATTCTAATTCTATTTTTAAGAAAACCTTATATTAATATGCATGAAAACCACCATGATGCCAATATCGAGTAATCTCCATCATTTTTTAATTGGATCATAGAGAAGAAATAAATTATCAAGAAATCTGTAGTAACAGAGATATTTTGATTTGTGTCTAAATGTAAGAGATAATTTTCCATTTGTTTTGGTGTTAACTGTGTTTCTAAAGAGGAATTCTTAGTGTAAGGTTAGAGTGTGAAACTGGAGAGATGGGTCATCCATGGAGCACTTGCCTTTGGGGCTAGCGGATGAGGACTTGAGTCAATCCCTAGAGCGCACAGAGAGCAGGCAAGTGTGCTGTCACTTGTTTACAGTCCCAGCACTGGGACAGGGTGGGCACACAGACAGTTGGGACCCAGCAGCTTGTCTGGCCCAACTGACAAGTTTTAAGACAGAGAGAGACTCTGAGTAAGAAATGTGGGCATTGGCTGGGGTGGTTTGGGAGGTTAGTCTCTACTCTCCATACATGCACTCACACACGTGTACCAAACATATGCATATGCATACACACACACACACACATACCCACACATATACTTGCACACATACATACATGCATGCACAGCTACATTCAAACATGCATGCACAGCTACATGCAGACATGCATACACAAAGGAATAATGATCCAGTCTGGCTGACTGTTTGCTTGGTGTGGAAATCATTAAGCCAATCAGTAGGTGACAACCCTTCTACCCTAAACTTACCTTGGATCACAGGAAGTGAGGGGATATTACAGAAGGAAAAACACAATTTTCATGATAAAGAATATGCATATGAAAGAAATTCAAACACATCCTATGAATCCATAGGAAATAACCGATAGCAAGTGGTACACGCATGACTAAGGCACTGAACAATGACATCTGCACAGCTGAGGGTCTCTTTTGCCTCTGCTGTCTCCTCTGAGCCCAGCGGCAAACCTCCGAGCAAGGGGCCATCTTCAGCAGCAGTGAGACAGTTTTGGGGGGAATCTGAAGCCTGTAGGGTGTGGGTTCAAATACCACTCTTCTCAGGCATTCACTTAGCCTCACAATATTTGATGACTCTTTCTTATTGCTGGGTACTGTGATGGGAGCAATAATGTAGAGAATAAAACTGAAGTAGTCCCTGTGAGGGTAACATCTGCTGTCAACCTGACAGGATCCAGAATTACTTCAAAGCAAAACCTCGGGCCTATCTGTGGGAGGAGTATAGGTGGTGTTAACTGAGGCAGGCACCTTAAACATGGGTGGCATCATTTCCTCAGCTGGGACCCAGGGCAGCAGAGGAAGAAGGGAGCTGAGCACCAGCACTCCTTACTCTTTGGTTTCTGGCTTTGAATTCAGTGTGATGGAGTGCCTCTGTCTCTTGCCGTGGTGACATCCCCACCATGATGGACTGTATAACCTTAAACTGTGAGCCAAATAAATCCTTCCTCCTTCCTTCTTTTCTTTCTTCTTTCCTTCCTCCCTCCTTCCTTCCCTTCCTCCCTCCCTCCTTCCCTCCCTCCCTCCTTCCTTTCTTTTCCTTCCTTCCTTCTTTCTTTCCTTCTCCTTCCTTCTTTCTCTTTCCTTTCTTCTCCTTCCTTCCTTCCTTCCTTCCTTTCTGAAGTTTCTTCTATTGGGTGTTTTGTCAAAGCAACAAGAAAAGTAACTAATATCGTCTCTGTCTTGATCACTTCTGTTGCGACAACCAAGTGCCTGAGACAATTGTCTTACAAAGATTTGTTTCCCACATTTACAGTTACAGTCTGTGGTTTACTAGTCCTGTTGCTTTGGGCCTGAGTATGTGGAAAAGGAAGAGGCTGATATTCCACAGTCCCTTCATGGACCTCCCTCTTATTACCTCAAGAGTCCCCTTTGAACCACACCTCCTAAAGGACACACTACCTTCCCCATCCATGCCACCCTGGGGAAGAGCCAAGGTCTTTGGGTGACAATCAGAAACTAAACCAGAATATCTGCCGTGCATCTTTTGTACCATGAAAGGTTCAGAGAGCAAGTCAAATAACCATGATGTGCAGTGATAGAGCCTATGATGTGGGGAACGTGGGACCCAGAACAAACAACCTACAAAAGCTCTGAGTTGGAAGAGAAGGAGTGATCAAGGAATTCTTCCAAAAAACGAGACCTCTAAAGTGGATGGAATAAAACCAAGGGCTGGGAAAGTGTAACCTGCCTAAGAAGTGGGGAGATCATTAAGGGTGAAAAATAAGAATGTGCCACTTGTGAGTGTTCAAAGGCCTAACAGCAGTGCTGGTAACAGTAGCTACTGTCAATGCATGTGGTTGTCAAGGCAGATTTGTGTGATTTCACATTATCTGTTTAGTGATGGAAATGACCTACGGGTTGTACTCTGGCGGCTTGGATGTTGTGTGAAGGTGAATAGAGATCTAGAAGCTTTTCCAGAGTTGTGCTGAATTATCAGAGATTTTACCTAAGTGCCAGAGATTGTGATGGGGCCAGGCAAAGCCCAGAGCCTAATTCAGTATTGCTATAACCTGTAGCATATTCTAGAACACTACCCCAACCACTCAAAGGAGGTTGAGAGTTTATCTCAGTGATTAAGCCCTTGCCTAAGGAGGCCTGAGTTCATTTGCCAGCTCTGGAAACAAACAAGCAAGAATTCTAACCAACCAACCAATTAACCAATCAACTAACCAACTAACGAAACAACCAACCAAACAACTAATCAACCAAACAACCAACTAACCAACTGACCAACCAACAAACTGGAAGTTCCCCAGCAAGGATGGAACCAAGTCCTTCTGGGAAGCAATGCAGAAGCTGGACTGAAGAACAGATCCAGGTACTTGAACCTCGCGGGGAAGCTGGATATTGAATCGAGCAGTGCTCTCAGCCTGTCTCTTCTGAGTGAAGCTGCGCAGTCCCCACCCTCCACCAGCCAGGCCCTTCAAGTCCTTGTTTAGAGTTCAAAGAAAGCTTGGTCAGCTCTCAGTCAAGGACTTGAACTTGGCAAGTAGATCCCGGCTCCAAGGCACAGAATACAGAAAGCTTTTCTTCAGTCATGCCCCCCTAGGGGGAAGTGCTCTAAGAAAATTAGAAAGTGGTCTCTTCCTGGAGCAGCTGTGGGGATGTATAATGCCAGACATGGATCACTCTGGTGGACACGCAATGTGTGCTGACATCTCCCACGGACTCAGGCCACATAGGAAAGGATAATAAGGCAAGTGACTGTGAGATATTCAAGGCACTTGAGACGGGCTTTCACGCTGGTGAAGTTATACTGGAGTGTTCTTTAACTGCCCTCAGTCACTTAGTGCCGTGGGCCTAATGTGGTGGGCCAGCTTCTATGTAACCACTGTCGGTGGCTGGATAATTGTTTGTTTTCCAAATCCTGTGAAATGCTCCTTGGGGTCCATGTTGAGGCATTAAGTGGCATCCATTGGCAAATGTAACGTGAGAACCATTGCCAGGAAGCAAGTTAAATTCCCCCACAGTGATGGGAAAATCAGGTCCCTCTGTCTCCGCCATCCCGTTTTCCTAACACAGAATCAGCAAGGGCCAGGTCCGAAAGCCTTGATGCTACCGCCTGTACAGCACTGGGAAACCCACCTCTGTCTGCTAGAAATAAAGCTGGTAGCTACTTTTGGAATTCAAGTTGGGTTCAATGAAGTATCTGCAAATGTTCCAAAAAGAAGTCAGTGCACAATCAGGAGAGAATATGGTTTGGTTTGGTTTTTCTGTCAGACCTAGGGCTTACTGCCCTTGCCTTGCACAAAATCCAACTCATCCCAAAGCCATCCCCCATGTTCCTCCCTTCCTGTTCCCACAGGTCAGATGAGAGTGTTAGGGGGCACAGGTTCAGAAACCCAACACCCCAGTCGCTCTGGATTTCTAAGAAATTAGGAAATGAAAATTGCTCAGAAACATGGTTTTCTTTACAGTTTGCCTGAAACAGGAAGTGAAAGAACTGTACCCTTTCCCATTCTCCATTGCAGAGGTAGAGCACTGGCCTAGAAAGTAGAGGCCCTGGGTACTGTCCACAGCATTGGAAACAGAAATGACAAACCAAGAGGCAGACCATATGCATCTGTCAGTTTGTGAGGTAAAACCTAAGAAGTCTCCCTACAGAGAGTTTCCACTCCTCCTCTGGATCAAGGGTTTCAGCCTTTGCTGAGGACATTTCAGTTCTTGCAGTGCGTTTCTTGAGGCTTCCTGTTCCCATCTGCCTGTGAGTTCATTTAGAACTTTCCCTCTGCTCGTCTATGACCTGCCTTTCTAGCTCTTTATTCTTTGATTTTCCACTATGTCTTTCCTTAACTTGGGTTGTATTTGAGTATTTCTCCCTTCACAAAGCTAAACAAATAGAAAAAAGCTCCTCCCTGGTCTAGAGTCCTTCATTGCATCCAGTATAACCCAGCCTTTGGCCAACATATACAGAAGTTGAATAATTTGGAATTCATACCCAGAAGTTAGTCACGCTTGTGGGAAGTCGCTCTCTCCATGTTAATTTGTTACACTGTGAGTCAGCCCCCTTCTCTCACACGGAAGAGATAACGAAGATCTGCTTCTAGCTTATGCAAGCCTCACGAAGCTCTGGTTGTCTCCCATGGACTCCACAGTGGAGGATGATGGAAAATGAGGTACTGTGACACTGGCTTCTGTTACCTCTGCCCATACCTGGGGGATTGTGGACACATGGCCCCAACCCTATGACAAGACAAAGAAGGCAGAAAACGTAGCTATGGTGTGTTTATTCCATGAGGACAGAGCTATGGGGAGTGGGCAGCATTAGCGCTGCTAGACGACATGGCTTGTATTATCATTTTGATTACTATTCTGCTAGTTTGTAAATTCTTAAGACATACACATATGCACGTGCACAAATTCTCATCTTGATTCGTCATGTTTTTGTGGTTCCTCAACACCGAGCAGTAGGGCAGGCATTCTGCAAATGTTTAAATTACTGTTTGATTCACTAAATGCCTAAGTACTTATTCACTGAATGAGTGAATAATTGAAGAGCTGATTATCTATTGTAGTTAAAGTCAGGTCCCACTGGCCAAGACTCGAATCTCCCAAATGAATTCTTCTGCTAGAAGACATTCTCTATGGGCTTCTAATACTTCCATCTTTCTCTAAGCCTCTCACTGGTTTTTCTCTAAACCCTATTATTTCTGTTCGTTCACACAACAAGCCACCGTGGAAGGTAGGCATAGTGTCTCCACAGCTGCTTGCCCACACAGCCTTGGAAAGCAGACGGACTACAAGGAAAGAAAACTAGTCTTCTGCTGGGCATAATAAAGATCACCTCTCACTCAAGAGCAAATCAAAGCACTCTCGCAGCTCATTCTAAAGGATTCATGGTGTGAATCCAAACTGACTAGGATCCCAAAAAGCCAGTACATGCAGTAGAATCAAATCCCAGTGCCATTATCATTGGCTTCTCAGTCAGTCCCCATTGTCAGTCATATTCAGAGAGTCTGTTTCGATCACATGCTCGTTCAGTCCCAGTCCAGCTGGCCTTGGTGAGCTCCCTCTAGATCGGGCACACCATCTCAATG